>JAWQUT010000032.1:996665-1024165 GCA_033807755.1 Ellobium chinense
CGCTCCCCCCCCCCAATATCCACAGTACAAAGTTCATAAATTTTGGAGGAGCGCGTATACTTGATTGAAATAGCAACGAACTTAATGCACACTGATTAATAAAGACCGACGCCATGTCCTGAGCAAGTATCGAATCTGTCGAGCACTACAGTGAATACAGAAATCGGCAAAAGTAAAATTTGTATGAGGTAAATATCAGCATTAATAAGACTCCTTTGTCAACGGATTCATAACCTTGTGCTGGCTATTACATTTAATGACACGGATAGAGACTCCAAAGCAAGTGGCTTTTTCTTTTCTTCAAGTCAAGGAAGAAAACAAGAGGCGTACTGGGCCTGTGGCATCAGTCTACACTGTGATAACCCGAAAGCCACGGCGTTTCTAGTAGTATGATCCTGTTAAGTTATTTATAAGTGTTCTACAAAGCATATATATTGCAGTTTCCTTTCTATTTTTTCTTTGCAATCTCCTGATGTGAATGCGAGACATGAACTCTCCACCGGCGGAACTGGAGCAAAAGAATTCGAACCATGAAGGACGAGAATGTTATCGGACTATTATGGACATCTCCATCGCAACATGATCGCTGAATGGACTGGACCTTATGACCATCTCTTTCAACTAATCAGAGGAACTTCTTAGAGGTAAAGCATAGAAAATCTTGAGCATACTGGCAAATGGCAGCACATAAAAATTTGGAGAGGGAAAAACCTATAAACAAGTAAAATTTCCAACATTCAAAGCATGATTACCAAATACTGTTTTCCACCCATGAATAATCATGATCTTATGTGGTCAAAATCAGTACCTTTATTGCTAATGAGTCTGCTGGAACCATGCAAATAAACTATAAGGCACCTTGTTACTTTCCAGAAATATGCCAGTCTTTGGGCAATCTCTACTTAGGTACCGATTTATTAAAAAGAGCACAAAAAATGATTCTTGAGTAATTTTATGCTGACCTATTAACCGATTTTGCCAATAAGACACCCCATTCTAGGAAAAAAAAGCTTCTTCAAACATATATTTAAAGCTTAATATGTATGGTGTTTCAGACTCTGTGACGGTAAACTCGGGCTTATGAATCTTCTGCTGGTGTGATCTGGGGCTATGACCTGCCCTTCTGGCCACATTTGTCCCAACTGTCGGATCAGATGCTTCACCACAACAACATTGAAAACACATAGGGAAAGATGCGAAGGAAATGCAGCACTGGTACAAGATCTCCTCTTCCCAGCATCACAGCCCTAACCCAGAAACGACAGTAATACATTATGAACGTGTCCCTGCCAGTGCATAACTAAAGGTATGAAGATATCTATGTTTCTATATTTTTGTTCCACTGCTAGCTGTGTTTTACATCCCTCACAGACCTATCAAAGTGCCCTGAGCAATAAAACTTGACATAGACATATTATTTAGCGCTTCTTCCAAATTTTGATGCATAGAAATATTCCCCAAGATTAATTGGATTTCGAGAACTTTGACAGCAAATGAGACAACCGAATATTTTAGGTGTTATTACACAGTAAACACGATAACCTTATGAACGTAGGATAACTCCACGGTTTACACTTGATTCTGAGTCTACAAAATATTTGCATCAATCTAGGAAATTACAATTAAAACCCACGTTCCTCCTCCCCAGAGCCAATTTTCTGATTTTATAGGGACTATTAAAAATTGCATACCTTCGTGCCAGATAGTCGCCTTCATAATATCTAAACAGATGCTAAGCACATAACTTTTGTGAAATAATCATTTAGTAACGAGAACTGAGTGGCCAATATTTCTGAAACATTAGCTTTCATTGCTCGGCACACAGGATCTCTCACTTAGTTTCATTTTATGAGAATTCCTAAAGAGATAAATAAAACGATCAATGATCACACAGTGATGCATCTGAGATCCTCTGACGACTGAACAAAGCTATGTACTTAGATTTGCTAGTATGAACTAGTCTACATACTGCAGAGATATTGTAAGATTCTACGTGCATTTAATATTTAATCGTATAGTATAATTTTACTATGCAACTGTTCTTAGCTACCACATTATGTACCCAGATCTATTTGCAGTTGGGTCTAACCGTTTTATTTTTTTTCTACAAATAATCGGCTACCGTTAAAGACACCTGACCGCGATGAGAATTCAACCAAAGGTCTTGGACAGAGATGAGTGAACTCGTCGAGACTCTACTAACTGGGACGGACACTGGGGACGGGACGGAATCGAAGGACACCTGCAGCCTGTTCGGAGTAGACAGCCATCTGAACGACCAGGAGAGAATGTACGAATCACATCCCTTCAGGTCAGGTTTAAATGTTTGTGTCCTTAAGCTTCAGTGACATGGTTAGGATACATTGCAGCCCGCATTCTTTTGTAGACTTTTTGTGAGTCATGACTCTAAATCTAGTTTTTTGCTGAATATCAAGTTTAAAACATTTCTAGGAGCAGCCTGAAGTGGCAAGGTGAAATGACAAACAGTCGGGGATTTGGAAAAGTGTTGCTTTAATGGTGCCAACGCCTTATAGACATTCGGTTAACGAGGATTCCTTTTCTATCTTTTGCCTTATTCAGATATTTCTTGATAAACGCAGTATGTCATTTCCCAGCCCTTTGCGTTGTCATTTCCCAGCCCATCTCCTGGTATCCCTCTTGATCTTCCTATTCAAATGCTCACTTTGATGGCACTATTTCGTTATCCTCGATTGGACTGTCTTTGTTCAGGACATACTTCAAACTTTTTAGATCGACATAAAATCAGGTTTCTTGGTCAACCGATTCCACGCAAGTCTAATGGGACCTTTTATGCACCGCTGTTGTGGTCTTTGAGCAGATTCATCTGCCACTTCAGCGGAACCATCAGCAAATCGTGTGTTTCGAGTTCTGAGTGAGCACAAGCTTATTTTTTTAACACTGATTTAGGCAATATTGATGTTTCATGTAAAAATCTTTCTAGTCGAATTCGAGGCTGAACTATTTGTCCTAAAGGTTCACTTACTTAGGGTCAAAATGATCTAAGTTCTAGCAGCATTGCTCAAGACGATGCTTTAAAGGAAGCGCGAAGGTTAGTTGCGAGCTGTCCTGGGCGTATACATACATATACTATGATCCCCATCACTTTCTCTGGACCACACAATTTTTCTCATGTAGATTGTTTGCTGAACCAGTCATTTTTAGAGAGATATGAAACTCGTAGGCAATATTTAATAAGATCTGAATATTTTTCTTACAAATCCTGCAATTTTCCCCGGGTTTAATGAAAGGATATTGTCAGGCAAGTTTTTTTGGAGACTGCACACGCTTTGTTTCCCCATGTAAGACTCGGATGATTTATACGGCAGGAAATCCTTTTTGATAAAATTATTTTGAAAAATTAGATTATTCAATACGCTATCACAGCCAATCTTTGCTTTCACTGAAAGTGATTAGTTACTGCGACATATTCGCAATGATTAATGGCATTCTTTACCAGGAACTTTTTTTTCTCTAGGTAGAAGCCAAGCCAAGTGAAGGTATAATAAATGCACCGACGTATTTCTATTGGAGTATCACAAAGGCAAAAAAATCATACTAACATTCTAAAAGATATCAGATGCAGAATTATTTATGAATCCAGGCAGAATTCCTTATGAATCCAAGTTTTACTCACTGCTGATGTAAATGGACCTTCCTTGTTGAGCAAAATATGCTAACATGAACCAAAACTATATAAATGGTAGTCGTAATAAGTTTACATAAGGTTAAACTCTGCATCTGATTTCTTCCTTGCACGATTTTGTATTTTTTTCTTTTCCTCTCAGCACACTGAGCTCAAGCATGCATTTGCACCATTACTAACTTTATCTGCATGTCGGCCGGCCACTTGCATTTGTGATACCTCAGAAACGTCGCACGTGTCATTATCCATATGCGAATTTGTGTGTTGGGGGAGGGTGTAGGGGTAGAAAATTTCGGTGATCATTAAGTTTTCGCATAAAACTGGCTTGTATAAACTTGTTTTAAAAACTAGAGCTGTGATAACTAACGATTTGTTACAGATAACCAAGTTTCAAAGTAATGAGACAAGGTGCTTATTTTTTCTCATTTCGTCTGATTAAAACACTGAAAAAAGCCTTTTTTTCTTAACGCTTCGCGAGGAGAAACGGCGTCGTAAAAGAGCTAAAGCCAAGCAGTCTCCTAAGTTTTGTTACAAGTTGATAAAGATTTTATCATGAAAAGGCCCAGGATTTTTGCTACATCGCGGAGTAGCCCGTTTGTCACTATCTTTCAAAACGCTGGTTTAGTTTTTCTTTGCTCTGCTTAAGACTTGTCAATTAATAAAATGTTATTGGATTTTGGTTAAAACAATTATTCATAGCAAAGTTACTTTTATTGATGTAATCAGTATGTCATTTTTGTGGCATTTCAGCTGTTTCCATCAATTTTTTATGATAAGTCCCTGGGTTGCAATTATCATTCGGTCCATTATGAACAAACGACCGTAAAATGGCCTTAACTGTTCATAACCTATCTTGAAATGTTTAATGCAGTAGTGATTGAGATGGTCAGCAGAAACAGTAAATCGAAAAACAAGATAAAAGACTACTTGCCCGAGATTTGCAAAAAAAAAATCTTTGTAGGACGTATATTTAAGCGAAATGGGCTCATTTATCATTTCTGTAAAGGTTCTCAATATTCCTTGCCCACAATCAGAAAATGTCACCTGGCTGCTGACATATAAATCTACATGTAAACTTAGCAAAAATGAATGGGAAAGCATCTCATACTTCATTAAGTCATTTGATAAGTTACAAAAAAGAGCGGTTGTACCTGATTATTGAAATACCAGTGACTTTAATCCCCATTTTGGGACATAGCAAATCCAGAACAATGAACATGGAATCGAGTCGAGCACAACAGTGAATACTGAAATCAGCAGAAAAATCAAATCAGTTAGACACTAGTATTAGTAGACCCCTTTCTCCGTGTCAGCAGATTCATATCTTGCGCTCGCTAACATATTGACAAAGACATAACGTATTTGCATTGAATCCAAAAGCATGTTTTTCTGCTTCAAAAGCAGGGGGTTGGGGGGAGAAGACGTGAGATGACTGTGCTGAGTCTGTGGCATCACTCTACACCGTGATAACCTGAAGGCCACAGCTTTCCTATAAAAAGTATGGTATCCTATTCAGGTTTATTTGGTGTTGCATGAATCTTACAATTTCCTCTTTTCTTTTCGATCTTCCAATATGAATGCGAGACGTGGTGGTTCGTACTGCGGAGCTACAGCAAGAGGATTCGGATGGAGGACGGAAGTGCTAGCAGACTACCATGAACATTCCCATCGCAACAGGAACACCGAAAGAACTGGACCTTTGTGACCATCTCGTTCACTGATCAGTGGAACTTCATACAGAGGTAAGCATAACAAAAGCTGAGCATAGATGCAAATATCAGCACATAATGTTAAAGAGGAGAAAAACTGTATAGCAGAGAAAAGACATTGCATTTTCGTTATTTAAGCGTCATTACCAAATTACTATTTTTCATCCAGGAATAATCGTGACCAACCAGGAAAAGATATCAAAACCAGTGCTTCTATTGCTGTTATGTGTTTGCTGGAAGCATGTACACTAAAGCACTTTGCTGCTTTCATAAAAATGTGGCTGTCTTTGGACAGTCTTCACTTAGATGCTTTCTCATCAAAAAGACCACAGGAAAGAGTGATTCTTGAGTAATCTTATGTCAGATCTTTATATTTTGCTTATAATAAGAATAAAAAAAATCAAACATACATTTTAAACTTAATATGTATGATGTTTCAGAGTCTATGACGATAACCTCCGGCTTATGAACCTCCTGCTGATGTGATCTGGGACTGTAACCTGCCCTTATGGCCACACCACTTTCTCCAACTGTCGGATTAGATGCTTCATTCCAGCAGCTTTGAAAGGAAAAGGCATAGAGGGAGATGCAGACCAAGGAATTCGTTGCTGCACTGGTACAAGAGCTGATTTTCCATTCTCAACAGCACAGCCCTGACTTTGGAAGGCAACAACGGAAAGACTGTGTTTACATACAATATTTGCATACAATATTGAGTGTTGTCCAGGCCAGTGCATAATGAAAGGTATGAAGATGCTAGTATTTTTACCATTGTTTTACCATTTTACACCCTCATTGACTTAACAAGGTGCTTCGAGCACCATTGCCATACATATTATTTTGCTCTTCCTCCAAATTTTGAGTCATAGGTGTGCCACAAGACCATTAGATTTTGAAAACAGCAAATGAGACAACATAAGATCTAGGCATTTTCATAAGGTAATCGTACCCAGCAAAAACCACACAGTTTACATTTGAGTGGCAACTCTTCCTACCATTTTACCCATTCTGAATCTACAAAAAATATATGCATCAGTCTGAGCCTTCAAATTAGAATGTAGCCCCACTTCGCGTAACCATGGTCAATTTTCTGATTTTATAGACTATTCAAAATTGCATACCCTTGGCCAGATACCCCTGGCATCTTCATACCTAAAGAAGGAACTAGATACATTTCTGTGAGACAGTCATTCAATTAGAGAATTGAGTAACCATTGTTTATGAAATAATATTCGCTTTTATTGGTTGACATACATTAACCTCTCACTTCAGGGCTATTACGAGAATGCTGAAGTGAAGAGATCTATGCTTACTCAGCGATAAATATTGAGGTTTGCTGATGACTCTTGAACAAAAATGTCAACATGCAGTTTTATTTGCTAAAATGAGCGTGTGCTACATATTGCAGCGGTATTTGTGAGAGATCGTACGTACATACCATAATTCTTGTTCAGGAATATGGTCGTGTTCCAGATTAGAGATTTCAAGAAGAAAAATACATCGCATACGACCATTCTGTTAGCTTGAAGAAAGCAAATTACTCACGAAATGTTCAGAACCTGTGAGTTCGTTATATGCATTTCGATAATGTCACTGATTTCGGCTTAGATTTCTAGATTTCTGAAGAAAATGTAACAATACCTTTGTTTGCATGTCTAATTTGTGATTGTTAACACAGTCGCAATTTTCTTTGTATTTTTGCCATGGTTTCTGAATGATTTAATTTGTACATGGCATGTCTTCACATCATATTCCACTATGGTTTTAAAGAAAAACTGAGCAACGCTGAAATGTATGTACGATCTTATATGAAAAGGCAGAAATTGTACACTTCTTGGGAAATCTTTGTCACTTTATTATAGCCGAGATTGTAGTCCATTTGCTTACTTTTTATACATCCATGTAGCTTTTGTGGTGCTTTAAGAAACATCACTTTATTTGGGAGGAGAAGGAAGGCGTGTGTTCACAATCCGATGCGTCCACCAGATAAACTGACATTAAATTGGAATCAATTTACTTCACATGCACATACTGCAGCCATTTTGTCTTTAGGTATCTTTCCTTAAAGTGCTGTTTTCTTTGCAACCTGGAAGTCGCATTCTACTTTCGGTGTAAAGTCTCCATGCAGTGAAGTTTGCATTCACGCTTGTTTTTTGGGTTTTTTTTTAACATGAACTTCCGGATACTCATAATTTTACTCTTTAGTGTATCATCTCAGAGTACCTCTAGGAAATAACATGAAGTCTAATCACCTACATTATTCATGTCTTGGATGTACCGTTTTTCCTTACAATCTATTTGGACAACACGGATCGTGAACACATGGGGCTGTAGACACGTAGGCCTAGGCACGCTCCTTCCCTTTATTGTACTTGGCATATTACCCATTATGTAATGCAGATCTCACCTGATGGTATAAAAGGAATTCTTGCAGTTAATTCTGATGACCTCATTATATTTTTCACTCTTTATTGTAGTTAAATTATCAAATCTACAACGTCTCTCGTTCTCAAAACTCCAGCGGACCTGTTCATAACCTCGAATTGTCTGGTGCTCAAGTTCGTACCTCAATTTTGATTTTGACCGTAAACATCTAGTAATCAAAGCATTGCAACGAGCCTGCAGATTTTTGGAGTACATGAGATTCCAGGTCACGAGTTTGTATTGTATTTCCTGGTACAAAGGTCGTCTTCATCCAGTTGAAGCTCATTATGAAACCGTGTTCTTTTGTGTACAAAATTCCTTGGCAGAAGTAGAATCTATGATGCAATATAAGGCGCGCATATATCGCGTCATTTGTTCTATTGGTGCCATAGGGTTTTGTGCACAAAGAACTTAACGTTTCATAAATGACCTTCCACTGGATGAAGATGACCCCTGTACCATGAAATGTACAATCTCATGACCTCAAACCGCATACTCCAAAAATCCGCAGACTCCTTGCAATGCTCTGATTCTGAGTTGTCACACTACCTTGGAACATATCACACAACTCCACGTGATGGACATGTACCTTAAAATTCAAGTAAAAGAGGTCTTGCCCTCACATTTTAGTTCTGACTCAGAAAAGAAAATATATGGTAAAAACTAGCCTTGTGTGTTTTGACTTTGTCGGCAGTTAATTTGTCATTTATCAGTGTTGTCACTATTTGATATCAATGCTTTGACAAAGTAATGTATAGTAATGTAGCAGAAATTCATAGCGATTGTAAAGCAGTGTTAAATTACTCGGTCCTTATCCTGGTATTGTAGTCCTCTAATATCTATGTCAGATTGGCCTCTTTCGAGCAGCGTTTTACAAGTTTCAAATGGCATCTTAAAATACCTTGTTTCTGGTTGCACTGCCTGTTGATTCATAGAGTACCTTTAGAGAGATTGTAAGGGTCGTTAATTCATTTGCTTAATAAATAATCAAGTTTTCGAAGCGATCGCCATGTAAACTGGATTTTAAGATCTAGTGGACTTACAAAACCTTAAGATTTAGTGGTCCTACCCAAGAAAGATGTAAATAAATTAACACTTTATTAAATTTGTATTTGATGGCCTTCTTGAGCATTTTTTTTTGTTGTATGCAGTATGTGTCATTTATAATATAATGTGGGCGAAATGAACCATATTTTGGCCTGGACTAACGGAGTTCATTGGTGTAATTGAGGTTCAGCATTTTTCTAGAAATGAATTAAAGGACACTTGGAAACTTAAAAATGCAAGATGTACTTCATGAATATCAAGCCATTTCAGCATCAAGTACAGGGAAATCCAGTAGAATGCCATATCAGATACGATAATTTCAGAAAAGCACTGACTGTACAGCAACTAGTTTTGGTTTATATTTAAAAATAAACCTTGTTAGAAGCGATCAAAACTACTTGTTGTAATGGCAAAGCATTTCAGAAATTAACGTAACTGCATTAATTCTGCGTTCTGATGGACTTTCATAGATCTACGTGAAATATGAAATTACTGAGATGTTAAAAGGGCTTTCAACTTAGGATTTCTTACGGGCCGTTATGGCAGAGGTGGGCATGTGCATACGCATTTCCTGGTGTTGCTTTCATATTGCGCTTTACAAAATGTGAATATCAATATTAACAAATGTGAATTTCAGTATTATTTTTCATCATTTAATATCACAATGTGATCGTAACACCAGGATGCTATATGTGCCTGCCTGTCGCTGCTATGGCGGTTCGTAAGAGATCTCAGCTTGAAAATAAGTTCTCTGTTGGCAAACTTCCTGAACTTGTTCCTATTAGACTGGTTTATAGAAATAGGATTGCAAGAACTGAGTTAGATCTCTCAAAGATCGGGGTAGTGGAAGATATTGTCAGAATGCTAGTGATTAGCGCCTGTATAAAGGCAGCAGTTCTGTAAGCTCCCCAGGGAGCTGAGAAAGTCTAATAATGATCAGGCCTGCTAGGGGTTAATAAGTGCGAAGTCAAGTGAACGGGCATTAGCCTGGATACGAGACTTGTAAACCATATCAGTATTATTGTTACTATTATTTATTTTATTTATGCATTTGTCTATTTTAAGTGTCACTTGTTCGACACAAGTAACATCTGCTGTGTAACTTCGTGGCTGCCTGTTAATGATACTCACGCTCGCCATCTTCTCACTGCAATATTTAACGGTTGTAACCTTAGTGGTGACCATGCAAATTACGCCACATTCTACTTTACTTGCATACATACAGCTCCTCCTCAGCTCGCTGAATCTGGGTATTTTACATGGACCATCATATTGGTTTCAGTCGTCAAAAATGTTGGCTGAGTAGAAGACGGGTTGGGTCTCAGACATAAGCAGCCACTTGGAACAGCGAAACTTAAACCAGGTTATATTTTTTTTAAAAAGCTTTGCATTTTAAAGCTCGGATTTCTTATGGACTGTTATGACAAGGATAAACATGCGCATGTGGCGTTTTACGGTTTTATGATCATGTTGCACATTACTAACTAAATGTGAAATTTTCACATCATATTCTAGTTTGCAACGTGCATTATGATCGCAACACCAAGAAATGCCATATGTGCATGTCTGCCTTTGCCGAACAGTCCGAAGGAGATCCGAACTTGAAAGAAAAGCTTTCTATTAAATGTCAATATGCAAGTAAGTTGTACACTTATCTTATTCGTACTGTAATTCATTCGCCTTTCTTACCCGGTACCGGTAATATGAAGATGTCACTTGACTGAGCTAATCTGCTTTGCAATGCTGGTTGTATGTATATTCGTACAATGAATTTAAGTGCATGCAGTTATTATTGAATGTCCTTATCGCCCAGAACTTCAGAATTGTATAATTCAAGATGTCAACGAACAATAAAGCTTTCAGATTGTTCAAGCTTCTTATGAACCAGCAGTTTGAAAAATATTGCAATTTAGCATCTTTCCATAGATAAAAAGACTTTGGCATCCAATATGTTCACATTGTGCTTGGTTACTTAATACCCAATGAGCACTTTAAAGTTTTCTTATACCTCAGCTCTTAAGGTGTGTAATATAAACGAAACCATTAATGGGGCCTGTGTCATTGTAACTGATCTTTTTTCTGGTGACGCCCAGGTATATTTTAATACATTATTCAGTTCTTTGTACAAATTGAGTTCTGTGAAGAACGCGTTAACGAACGCTTTTGTACTAAAAATATATTCGTTCTTCTCCTCGAAAAAAAAAAATCACTTACACCCACACAGATTATAAATGCAACATGTTACTCTAAAAGTTTGTAAACCCATTCCTGCCATTATTTGTGCATATTTTACTGCGACTTCCATGTTGGGGACATCCTGATTTCAGAGCAGTTATATTTCATGCCCACAATGTTGTTCATGAAAATCATCCGCAAAATTTCTTTCCTTTAATTCAGTACATGAATTTGGATGATCGCCATGGACGCGGGCTAACAATGTATACGCCAGATTTTTTGGGTTTTTTGGTTTTGGTGGTTGACGTTAACATTGTGTAACATTTCGTTATGTTGTACGGCCATACCTGAGTTCAGATAAAAAACGTCGAACTTCGTTGTAGTTGCGCAACATAAAGGTACTCTCATCATCCCACTGACGGTCCACATAGGAAGTACTAACTGCTTGGGTTACTGCAAATGCTTCTGGTGCGGACGGTTAATGGGAATAATGAACGTATCTTTGCGCTGCACAATTGCAAGGCAGCTCGATCAATTTTCGTAGGGATGGGAGCTGTGATATGTTAAAAGTGGCAGAAGTGTTTGCATTTCCCCAAATGTATTAATCGTATCGAAAAAAAAAAGACATGGTTTGACATTGAATGATTATGTCTGAGTGAATCTTCAAGCAATTTGTGTGCGAATGTATAAAGCATAGCCGAAGGGCACCTTTTGTGAGACCCTTGAAATGATTAGGGCATGAGATATATATGAAAGATACTATTTGTGGAACCTGTGTCGGTATCACTGATCATTAAGACTGGTGAAATCTTAGCATAGGTTAGTGCATTAGATAGTTCTATGTGCATATTGAAGTTCTGTACAGAACAGGTAAAAGAGCACTTCTGTACTAAATCATGCCGGCATTTCACCTACTTAAGTTTCAGTAATACACACACAGGTCATAATCCTCAAATTATGTAGGTCTTCGAATCTCTCAACCCGTCCCTGTCATTTTTCCTGGTTAAATTTTCTGTAATTTCGCGCTGGGAATCTCCTGTCAAGCTTTCATTTCATGCTGTCAGAATTGTCTGTAAAATGACCTACATTCTAGTCAAAAATCTAAATATTCTTCCATTTAATAGAGCTGATGAATGTGGATGATCGCCATGGGCAATCTTTATTTTGTATGTCTGGTATAATGCAGGATTATTCACCGTTTGGCTAAGCCAAGACAAAAAGCTATCTAACTTCGTTGTAGCTGCGCGACATAAAGGTACTTATTTTAATTCCCATTGATCGTCCACACCAGAAGCACTCCAAACTAGGTTACCGCGAATGCCTTTGGTGCGGACAGTTTTCGGGAATGACAAGTGTACCATTGCGTCGCACAACTGCGGTGCGGCCCCTTGTTACTCTAGCCATAGGCTGTGGGATGTCAAAAATGGTGAAGTTTTTCTTTGGACTGCCAAGGTGTGCATATATCTGTAAAAGATTAAAAGTGATTATGATTGAGCAATGCTGTCTTTCTTGAGTATTCTGTCAATCAAACATTTTTTATTTGAAGATACGAGGAAACGTCACAACTCTGATTATTATCATATATCCTTTATTTCAGCAGCTCACTTTACATTTCATGATCAGAACTTTATTGGTTTTCATGAAAATCGCTTGATTTTTTTTTAAATTTTTACATGTAATATGTGGTATAAAAATTTGATCGATTTCCATGGATACCAAACACATTTTGATCACGAAATGTCTTTGTGATCTATTAGAAAAAAGGTGCATCTACCTACTGTCGTATGCTGATGGTGTTATCTAATCTTTCAGTGCTATGTAATTTGTAAGTTTTGTGTCGCCATGACCGATCATTTTGCTTGGTCCAAACGAATGTAAATATGTATAACTACGGAATATATGTATTTCATGCCAGATTACATGTTATGGTCACAGCTGTATTCTTGAATCACCCAGTTATATTCATTCCTACAAAATAGGGTTTCAATTGATTAGCTTCGTACATGTGGTTTCTGTGTGCACATTGATTAGCGCATGTCTCAGTTTGATGTGCAAAACAAATCTGTCATGTGCTACGAGCCTAAGTGCACTATCTTTGCTTAGAATAATAGTTAAAACAAACCATTTAGGCTTTGGAAATGCATGTTTTTTCTTTGTAAATTAATAAGACCTTGACTTTCCAATGCTTAAATGTGATATTTCAACCATTTTTTTCTCCTTAAAGATAGTATACTTAGGCTTTGGGCAGCTTTTTAAAAGAAATGTTGTTGCATGTAATAAATAATCATCAGTATTTTGTTGTATTCCAAACCTGACTAATCAAATGCAACTTTGACATCATTTTGTCCAAGTGAATTGATAGACGGTATTTGCATGCAGTCTATTTCTCCTCTGAAATCATTCAATAGAATAGATTGTGGACGATATCATATGCACTTTGGCTGACTTTGGTCTATTGTCATTCACTTCCCTTAAGTTTACTTTGTGCCCACTCTTGCTGTTACTTTGTGCCCACTCTTGCTGTTACTTTGTGCCCACGCCCACTCTTGCTGTTACTTTGTGCCCACTCTTGCTGTATGTCCTTTGTACTCATGACAATACACCCTTTGAAAAGCTTGTCAAATTTATTTGTCATAATGTTGTTGCCTAGGATGTGAAGACTTATCGATTTTTTTTTCCAGCTGTGCTTATGATTATCATGCATTGTTTCATAATAAATATATTGAAAATTTTGATTTCAATGAAAGATACTTTTCATGTTTTGGTCATGTCGTGTGGATGAAAGAATTGCAGGCTCTGCGTTAATTTAGATTTAAGTGTTTCTTTTTGTAAGTCATATGGTGACGGAGACTGAGATAGAAACAACCGCAATAGGATGGGAAAATGCCAGCTGTATTGGGAATATTATGTAATGTTGGCCAAACTCCTTGAAATCTATGGAGCACTGGTGTCACCACCAGTGTAATGTAATACTTGTACCACGTGATCAATAGCACCTGATCCAACAGTTGGCAGGGACGTTATTCTAAAAAAAAAAATTAGTCATAACTCTCCCTTGCATTTGGAAGGATATTGCTGCATGCCACAAACTTGCAATTTCATGCACATTCAGTGCATGTGGTAGTCCCTGTAGTTCACATTTTGAGAACGTTTTGTTTCTTTTTGCTTGAGCTATGCTGATGTCAATATCATGATATCGATTGTGATGTCTATGATAAGCAGGGCAGAGACTTACTCATAGACGGACCTCCAGAATTGTCAAATAATTTATACCTCAGGGGTAAATTGCTTGTACAATAACAGGAGAGGGAGTAAAGGACAAAATAATACAGCAGAACTTCACGACTTTGAATCTTGCAATCATGAATTTCCTGTAATCATGGCAATAAACTGGGCCCAGGCCCTATATTTGAACATATATCTATATTAAATCTACCTAAAGGGTTGCATTTTCAAACTGGTATCCTGAAATTCGAGATCATTAATCTCTGTAGTTCTTACCTGTTGCAACATGATGGGCAGTCTTGCAAAACACATTCCTCAGAGGCTGTGTGTGAGCAATTGGGAAGTTTCAGTTCACCGGTGAAAATTAGGCTCACACGTTGAAATTAAGGAACAATATTCAGGCAATAGGTATTTTAAAATTTCCATTATTGTAAAGTTAGCATCCATGTGGTGTAGTGGTAGTACATTCAAACTCGCAAGCTGAGAGACCCTGGGTTTGATCTCCAGTAGGGACAATCAATTTTCTAGTGGTAGGTTTTTATGTTGAAATGCACTTATTTGAGTGAAATTGCATGCTTATATCATTGGTAAATCAAGCCAAAATTAACTTGACAACAGCAACTGCAGCAACAATCATAAAAACAGAACAGGAAAACCAGTAAAATAAAACAATCACTGAAAATGTAATTAAATTTATTTTTATTGTATATAAAATTTGAAGCATTTTTATATGACACACAGAATGAAGGTATAAAAAGGAAAGTTGCAGACTTTGTTCAGGAACTGTATGACCCTCCTTAAGTAGTTTGGAATGAATAGCAGGTCTGGTGCACTTGATCCTGAAAATCTTTAATCCCTCCTTCATCAGGAGTCAGTAACTCCTTAGTGACAAATCTCAGCACTTCATAAGGAATTATCTCCTTCCATGATTCTAGTGCTGCTGTCTCCCTTTGTGTCCATTTTCTTAGGGTAATGTAAAATTATTATGAGCCAGATGCCCCTTAAGATACTTGTCTTTTTTAAAGCAAGTAGTTATACCCTAACACAGATTATATCTATTATTATAGATATCAGGATATAATTCTGAGGCCAAATATGACTTAATATTTTGCCTATCACAATGCCCACTTGACAAGCCAATGAGTTATGTAAGGCTTGGAGGTCTATTGCTGAAAAATTACACCAGAGGGTCTGTACAATGGTTCATACAAAAACCGGATCTTGGGTTGCCACAAAAGAAAAAAAAAATAATAAGGCATATATATACACTGTATGTTCTTAATTACTGCATACATGTTTTGTTTTTATTTTGCAAGGGTTTAAGTTTCATAAAGTGAGCATGATCCATGAAAATGACTTCTCATAAAGTTCATCTGAAGTTCAAATGGGTCATGAAGGCAGTAAACTGAGTGCAACTGAGTGAAGCAGCCATAGTGCATGGAAAGTACAAAAGCTTTTAAATTTTCTGGAGTTACCAATCTGTCTCTGTGTAGGTCAGGCTCTCTAGCACATGAAACTTCACAAGGTAAAAAAGAAGTCCAGTTTCAGCATTCCAGAATTGTTTGGACTTCTGCACTCATACACACATAAGAAAACCATTATGTGGGGGCTTGTGATGTTTAGATCCTCGTAAAACCAATTCTGACTTTTCTTGAGAATTAGATCCTTACAAAAAAAAAAAAATTTGCAGTATTTAATAGCAAGATACTAAAAGAGAAAAAAAATGTTTTCAATATCCATGTATAGTCTAAAGGAATAATAAAATTCTTAAAAGTCTAAAAACTCTTCTAAAATTTTGCCAGGTTCTTGCGGATTGTAAGAACATATGTGGTACCTTGCTTAGTTTATAACTATATGAGGCTCTTCTTGCACAGAGTTCCAGGCCAAGAAGACCAGTTTGAATAAATGCTTAAAAGAAACACTGGAAAATATTATCTTTCAGAGGAGGTCAGAGGCACCAAAGAAAAGGCACAAGACGGTAGATACCATGCAATCACAACTGCAATCACATTAACTACAACAGCATGATCATTATTATCATCATCAACAACAACAACAATAATAGAAGTAAACCCAATAAAGCCAACTACAACAATATCAGCCGCAGCAGCAACAGGAACAAAGATGACAGCTAAAGATGAGTAGCTCATATCATGATAAACAAATTTCATTTATATAATTATAATGACATTATATGTGATGGTAACAATTGTTAACTCTTTAACCCCGAGCGGACGGTGGCACCGTCCAGTGAAAGGTCACATATCCCCGAGCGGACGCTGCCACCGTCCGATGCCAGTTGATAAACTGAAAAATTACGTCTGAACGTGAAATAAAATTCCGGGGTTAAAGAGTTAAAATAAAGCTAGGCATTAATGATAAAAAATCTGAATGGATATTTGGGACATCTATGGGAACATATTTTGAAAAGGATAAACTATATTTGTTGGGTAAAATATCTAAGAAATGTGTATTACATTGTGTATATAAAGAACCTGTAAAGCTTAAGCTCTATACTATATAGCCAAATGAGAGTACACAATCACACTATACTAGCTATGAAAAAGAATGAAGAAAAATCTTCATACATTATTTGAGACTTAATTAAAGCCTGGACATATTCAATCTTATTTAATGTCATGCTGCTCATGGTGGATTTAGTAAACAGAGAAATATTTTAGTACTCTTTATGGCCAAAAATATGTATGTACTACATCATGAGTCAGCAAGCACCTCAGATGTCCCTCCTCCCCATACCTCTTTACCCCCTTCTTGCCAAACTGGAATTTTTATATTCAACCATGTAATTTCTTGATGAGAAATATCAGTAATAGCTTGGGATTTTCACTGGCTAGTGTATTCAGAATAAAGCTTTTCTAAAAGAAAAAAAAAAAAGAACAAGAAATGCCACAAAATGCTTCATGTTAAAGGTATAAAATTCACAATACTGTTCCAAAACAATATCCCACTCTTGTTGCCTCTCGGTTTCATTGCTTATTAAAAAACAGCAGAACACTTGCAATAAAGCTAGGTAATAATTATTGCTAAAGAGAGCTTACAATGCATATAACTGAATACTGAAATTTGACAACACATGTAAATGGACCATACACAGTATGTTTACAAAACAATAGTGACTTTAACATATACAGTCAAAAACTAACCAGATGAAAGTTTATCATCAAAATTACGGAAGCAAAGCACCTTCTTTCCATTACAGGAATTAACTGGGACATCAACAATTCTGCCATCCTCTGACAAAATGATAGAAGTGCAGCTAACACAGCTAGGAGCAAACTTTGAGGCCTCCTGCGCATACACTACCCTGACATATTATCCTTCTCAATCAGTGAGCAGGCCATTTTTATCATACTATTATCTGATGTCAATAATTGATAAGTAATTATAATAATGAGATTTATTTAATCTCTTTAGGCAATGCCAACTCACATGACTGCACATTATTTTCATCCCAGCCGGCCAAATCAGTCAATGACTTTATCAGCTCCCTGGGGAGCATACAGTACCTCTGCCATTTTACACACACAAACCTCTTACATCCAGATGTAATGTTCACTGCAAATACTTAAGAGAAAAATGAAATGAAACGCTTTAGCAAGATACTCACAACATAACTGAGGCAGAAGTCTAACTCATAACTTTAAGATTGTAGTCCAACACCATAACCAGTTGGTTACTCTGCTCCAGTGTTTTCTGCTGGGTTTTTTTTTTAACACAAAATCAACTTTTGGACTTCCTGAGTACATATCAATTTGATTAGCTTGCCAGTTCAGTGTTTGGGGGGCTCATTTGGCTTCTTATACATGATGTTTGTAACCACCTTGTTGGCCCTCCACTTGGCATGTGCTGGGGGAAGCCTTAGAGTTTATCTTCAGTCTTAGACATATGATATACAAACCTCCTCTCATAAATTATACTTCCTCTAGTTGAAATATGAGGGATTGCACTATGAAAGTTTGACAGAAGGTAGACTTATGAAACTATCACCATGGTAATTTGCAAACTGAATGATGTAAGCTCACAACCTTTGGATGAACAATCAAGTCATGCATGTAATTGTCTGTTCATAGACAAATGTATAAAAGTCTCAGGTATCATGTCAACAACTGTTCCAATTCTGATGAAACTGACCAGTACAATATTACAAAATCAGAAATGAAATTATTTAATGCAGTCATTGCGCAACATTCATCCACAACGCTGCCGTTATGCATGGTAATCGATGCTTCGAGTATTTTTTCTTAAAGCTGTAGTAGGTTTTTTCTTTAATAAGTAGTCTAGCTCTCATAGGCTCACGTCAGTTTAAATGTATGATTGAAGAAGGCTCCAAAGCTGAGATATTTTATCACAGTGAAATTTTTTGTTATGGTTTATTCATATTAAAATCACCAGTGATATAGCTGGAGAAGCCTTACGTCTTGCATTTACCAATGCTCCTATTTTCCATCCATGTTTCAACTATTATGCTCAAGATTTAGGTTTTCGGTACAGTCTTAATGTGTCACAAAAGGATGGGAAGATAAACCACAATAGCAAAGAAATATGCCTGCACAGCATATGGCTACAGCACCTTATATGAGTACTCAAACGAAAATACTTTGTGCTGTTAATAAACATCAGATCTCATGGCCTATCCATATGATATATAATCTGAAAGAGGAAAATAGTGAATGCATATATGGATGACAGTTGGGTAGTGTTTTCCAGATTTTAGGAGCCGCGAATAGTGATGGGACATACTGAGTTAATGTCTTCCAGCTGGTCAGAATTGAAGATGATGATGAGCTCAATCTGGCCAGTCTTCTTCGGGGTGATGGGAATAGTTGTGGTGAAAGTTCCCTTGGGAGACACATTGCTGTGGAAGAGAAAAAGTAAATTTACAGTTTGTGTCATATTATCAAGCTACAAAGTGGGGCAGTCCAACACAGTATCTTAATTAAAAGATTTGTAGCATCAAATTATCACTTAAAATTATAATTATTGAATTAATCAAACTGTAATTTTGAAATATAATTATCAAACAATAAGTATAATTCTTGTAATTAAAACAAACTATATACAGCCATTCCTCCCCAATCTTCATTCCTCTAGTAACTACATACTGTGGTAACAACACAAAACTCCCAAAACAATAGTACTGTTCACTGCCATTAAGGCAGTCCATTAATTAACATATGGTTCATGCATAGATGTTGAATTACAAAAGCTGTGATCAGTGCTGGTGTAAGAAACTAGTAAAATTGCCTTACCCTGTTATTTTGGTAGGCTTTGTTGCCTTTAACCTTTGAATAACATTACAAAGGTATGGAGGGAGTTTATTATGGAGGATGTGACAGCTATAGGGAATGCAGGTATGTTTATAACCAAAACAGTACAATTCAATTTACACACAACATATGAAAGCTTAGCAGCTCACCCTTGTGGGAATTTGAGTGCACTTGCCAATCCATCCACTGTCACTGAGCAGTTAGTGAGAGAAGTGTTCAGAGGGTTGGAGAATGATACTTCAGCCTTGAACTCCTTATCTACGAAGCCCTCTGCTGGTGCCTGAAAGAATTAGAATCACAATAGTAGGTCCAGTTTCCAATTTCAATACGTGTGTTTAATGAGTTGAGGTATGGCACCAGTGCTATGTTTAACACTTGTGGTGCAGAGGCCATATTTGTATGCTCTAACTACTGACTATGGCTAACGTGAGAAGCAGATTATTCTATCATGCACTGTCTAACCAGAAGTAGTTGCATAACAGGTCAGCCTGCCTGGTATATGAGCAGTCAGTCAATAACTTACACGGACAGGCAATAACATGGCATAATCACGTGATGTGGCCACAAGCTCACACACAGATGGATATGTAGCACTACAAGAGTTAAGATATCAGATGTTGTCTGGTGGACTGTTACCTAGGCACTAACATAGCAAGAAGTTTGGTCTGGGGGAGAGTGGGTGGGGAACTAACTGATAGCAGTATGCATCTGGATATTACGAACAATATAAATAATCTTTTAACTTCAAGAAACTTATCTAAATAGATTTATCTGGTCACCATAATTTTGGCATGATTGACTTGCAACTGGTTTACACTCAAACAAGCTTAACATAAAATAAATGAGATGCTCCTTTCTGCTTTGTATTAACGATATTTTACATAATCCATTGGACTAATCAAACTCCACTAATTTTTGGGGGATTTGAAAACTGTTGCAGAATAGCAATTGTTCCATATTAAGGGTTTTCACAATCAGCACAATCATGCACAGTATTGAAGGCTGGTTCTGACTGCCAGAAAAACCATACACCTCTCAATGTCACTAAAAATGAGCCACCCCTTGCAACCTAAATTGCTTTAATGATCAAAATTTATCTCGTCCCATCAGTTTCAGTTTAACTACAAGCAACTTCCACAGCATCATGAGAAATGGTACCCTAAACTTGACTATGAAATCACATTGCATTATCGGAAGCGTTTCCATATTACTAGTAAAAGATGATTCTTTCAATCTGAATTACAGGAAACCCTCACAATCCTCAAACCTCTGGTACTTGAAAACCCCACATAGGCTGTTTCCTGCCTCTTTATTGTCATGCTTGCAGTCCAAATGTCTCAATTCCTCATTTATCAAATCATATTCCCAAACTCAAAAGTATGACGGATCTCTTGAAATGAGAGTCCATGAGGTCATAATCTACCATTAATGCAGATTATCACAATCCTCTTCATTTCAGCCTAACTGACTGTGAGCAGCTGGGAAGTATGTCAGGGACACAGATGAAAACTAGGCTTCCAAGTGGAAATTAGGGTATAATATTCAAACAGTAGGTATTTAAGGTTTATATTGCTGTGATACTATTGTCCCTGTGGTGTAGTGGTAGTGAGTTCAGTTTGTGAGCTGAGAGGGCCTGAGTTTGATTCCCAGAAGGGGCAGGAAATTTTCAAGTGCAAGATTCCTCAACATTTATTCTAAAACCTGATCTTTCATGGTAATGTGGTAAAATTCCTAGTGGCACACTTTCCAGATTATATCCAATTTAGTTTACATTCCTCTCTCTCATTGAATGAACAGGTTATGCCTTACCATCTGGTCACATCAGTACAGATCATCTGAGTCCTTTTGGTTCCTATTGATTTCAGCTTAACTGACTTTCACTGTGAAATGAGATGTATACTAGTATCCTAACCTTAACTGTAAGGTGAGGCTTGCGCAGTCTGAAGTCATCCTTCTTTGTGAAGAACTGGTCAGTTTCCTCCACATGAGCCCAGACGGAGACATCCATCATACAGCAGTCCTTCAGCTTGCCATCATACTCATCCTGCGTCACAACCACCTTGTGAACTTTCTCTGTTGAAAAGTACAATATGGTAAAACCTCAACACCTTGAAATCTCACATACTAACCAGGTCCTATTCCTCCACACCCAAGAGTGTGACAGACATATTCCATTTTTGGTGGACTTGCATAGTTTTCTGTTGGAACGCCCTTGGATATTGAGGAGTGAATCATACTTGACTAATGAGCCCAGCCTGTTCAGAGACTATATAGCCCAAATATGGGGGATGGTTGGCGCATTTCCACGTGTGTTATGTATGCACCTAGAGGGCTCCAGTTTGCTCCTTGTCCTTTACTCTGCCTTCTCCTCTGAGACTAGTCCAGCTTTAATGACCCTTCCAATTGTAAGAACTCCCACCGACGATTTATCTCAAAAGTCTCATGAGACTTGCAAGCCTTTTTATCAGTGTCAAGATAGGCGATAACAGAGAGCTGATATATTCAGTTCCTTGCACACTCCTTGCAGAGCTTCATTCCCTTGCTCTAAATTTCTATCTTAAATTTACCTTGTGGACTTTAATTTCAGAACTGGTCATTTGAAATTCAATTCCATCTGCAATGTTTGCTTCTGTGTTTATGTTTTTATTGCTATGAGTGATGATTTGTCTTATTACATAGACCAAGATTTTGGCAGAATCTCACATATCTAATGTCAAGTGACCTTTGTCGAAACTGTTTTTTTTTTTTTTCTTAATTGGATTTTTTGTTTGGAAATGGCCCTGCAACAACAAAATTCATGCATACAGTAATTCCAGGAAAATCTGTATTTTTGACAAAGTATTTTGTCAAGAGATAATTACCTACATTTAGCTCATGAAAATAAACAAAAAAAACCCCACAAAAACATACAACTGATTTTGGTGGAAAAATAAAGATAAGCCCTTTTGTCGTAAGACACTTAATATGCTCTGTTCCAGTCTTACCCTCTCCTGGCTTCAGCTCCAGTTTCTCAAAAGGATTGGCCTGGAGCTTGTCAGCAGTCACACCGGTGTAAAACATTGAGCTCACAACAATCCTTCCACTGATAGTCCTAGTCTCTTTGCCCCTGTTCTTCATGCGGAGAGAGAACTCAAAGTTTCCTCCAACCCATGTGTTCTCAGTATCCTGTTCTGTAATGAACTTAATATCCTGTAAAAGAAGGGAGAGACAGTAGAGGAAAAAAAAATTATTGTGGAGGGTAGTAGAGATATAGTTTAAAAACATGGTGCAACATTCCTATAACTTATACAGTCAACTCCGCTTAATTGCAACACTTTGACAGCATGCAAACTGATGTGATTATAAGCAATTGCAATTATCCAGTGACTGTCACATAGAAATGTAGCATTTTTTATGTGAAATATGGTGCAATTAAGCAGAAGGTGCAATATCTGGATTGCAACTAAGCAGGGTTAACAGTTCATGAGAAGTTTTACAGGGAAAAAAAAATGCCATCATTTTGTATGATGTTTCCCACATAAAAGGTGGTGGATGATCACAATTTTTCTCATGTTTCTGAGAGATCATCATTAACCAAGTCATTAACCAAGTTGTAATATAAACTTTGGCAATAAAGCAAAAATTTATATGTTCATTTGACTGACGCCCATTAATTATATGAAAATGAAGATCCAAACTGCCAACTCCCAATGAAAAACTGTTTTCTTAAGACTAAGATGCAGCCAAAATATGCTACACATAAACAGGAAATTCAAAAACACTAAGCCACCTCAAAGTAATCAAAAAAAAAAAAAAAAANAAAAAAAAAAAAAAAAAAAGCTCCGTGGAGTGCTGGCAGATCTGTTGACCACCTTGGCATTAATAATTAATATAGCAATTAACGTGCCAAATTCTCTCCACAGAATGGGGAGAAATAAGACATTTACTTAAAGCTGGGGAAGGGACTAAGTATTTTCCCCCTCTTAATCAGTGGAAACACACTAATTATGACTGACCACAGACAGAAGGTGACAGACATAGAACAAGCATCCCAGTTCTTAGCTATGTCAGTGTCCACAAGACTGATATTGACAAACAACCTGTAGTTTTAGACCTTCAGGGGAATGATGGGATGGACTATTTTTTATCAAAATTCATAATTTTATTGTCTATAGTTAATGACGAAACAAGTTGAAATACAGCTATCAACTCATATGTCATTAGGCCTATATTAAAAGTCAACAAGTTCAGTTTCTTGAAGCAGCTTTAGTTTTCGTAAAAATTGTTTAGGATGAGAAGGACAGAGCTAAGTAAACACTTACTGCTGGTTTCTTCTGGTAGATGTCACTCCTGTTGGATCCGACCTGGTTAGCCTTCAGGACAGCAGCTCTCTCCTCAGGGGAGTCTGAAAGGTAAAGGAAAAGGCAGAAAATAGTATTAGAATGGTGGTCTAAAATAAATAAAATGATACAGATTGTACAGTCAATGTACAATGTCTTATCACAAGACATTTAATTGCTGTTTTTTGCTATCTGCGACATTTCCATAATACATACTATGCACTACAACAAGCTCATTAGGAGAATGCGTTATATGAAGCCAATTCTATTTTTCAAACAATTTTCCAATTATAAAGTAATGGCTGGCTTAAGAGGAGGCCCTACCCTTTCCTTCAGGTTGTAATGCAAAAAAAACATGGTGTGCAACATAGCACCATAAATACAATGATATCCCTTTGCAAAACTACACACCAAAGTGCTGAACAGCGAATTTTATTTTCCATCTTTAATGGTGATAATTAAGGGCAACTGTCATCTGTGATAGCATCAGTTGTATGACACCATAATTCACCTATATCTCTTAGATAGCTTTACACATGATCCTAAATGGGCTTTTCTGGATTTTCTGTCTTGATGCAGAATATCAAAGGATTAATAACACGTATAGAATAAGATGTTTTCTAGAGAGGAAATCTAGAAAAGACCACGCAGGATGTAAGAAGAACGGGTGGCCTAGGAAGGGAAGGCAAGGCTACAATCTTTGGAATTCAAAGCAACAATGATGTGGTGAAAGAATGAGCCACCTGCTATTTAATAAACAAAATGAGGTATTTTCAGACGGGTCAGTTACACCACGTGATCTAGGGATTGCAAGGCTATTTTGGTAAATGACAAGTAATCATACATAAGCAGGGCATGTAAACAAACCAATGTGTGAGCAAGATTTCCTAATTGTGGACTAAGAGTGAAATAACTATGGTAGCTCCTTGATTTGGGAATGGGGATGGAAAAATGGATAATATACTATAATATTCTGTAATCTAAACATGGTATGATTGATGGAATCTGCAATGAAGTTTTTAGATATTCAAACACCTACCATCTTCATACTTATATTCAACTGTTATGTCCTCTCTGTCATCGGAGTTAGGTTTCTTAGTGCTGATGAACTTCCCAACACTGCAAAACAGAGGAGAGATATATGTCAAGTATCAGTCTAATCTTAAAATCTGGTATACATTAAAATTAATCACTTGATCATAAAGCCAGTCTTTGTCTTTCCATGTCTGTCTTTTGTCCATCCATCTTTTTGTCATTTTATTAACCTGCTTGTCCATCCATCCATCCATCCATCCATCCATCCATCCATCCATCCATCACTCAGTCAAAAAGCCGAAGAAACCGCCAATTAACAAGCAACAAGCTAATATATTCACCAGTCCATCAACTGATTGTCAACATCAACATGTCAAAATCATAAAGTAACTTAAGAATAATCTTCACCCATACCCACCCCAGCTCATAATAACAGCCATTTTCATTTACTCGTGAGCTAAAAGATAACTACAAAGTTTTCCTATCTCTCGAGGGCTGTAGAAAAACTACCAGTAAAGCTATGGAAACCAAACTTACACTGACAGACACCATTAAATCTCCTGTAGGCTGATAGTTTGTGAGATCTTACAGGAAAATGTGTTGCTTGTTTAATAATCATTTTTACAATGCCACCCTTGAGCAACAAGTCCCTGCACATCTCAGCTGCATTGTGAATATGAGACAAAGAGCAGTATCAGAGCCATTTGGTTGCTGTAATGGGGATTGGAATGAGGGAATGGATGAACTCTAGTAGCACTTGGCACCTGCGGTCCATGCAACCCTCTTGCCTTGAAGTTTGCCACTCCCCTGATTATATGGTAGCATACATGTTTGATGATAGTGCTTCTGGGTCACACTATCAACATGCAGCTAAATTAGACACTAGTGTTGTCCTGGATCGCTGCCAACATGCAAACAAATCTGACGCTCCCCTCTAAAGGGTTAAATATCAGAACCAGAATTAACACTTAAATTCCAACTTACACTTTCTTGTCATAATAGGCAACCTGCATCTTCCCATCAACGCCCTGTTGCCAGTACACCCTGTCAGCGTTCACCTCCGCAAATACAAATGGGCCGTCATATGGCAGATTCACCTCACCTTGCCTAATAGCATTGACTGATACTGGACCACAGCAATACACACCTGTCAAGGGTGAAATGGAATAAGACAGGTTGACATATGGATGGAGGGAGGGAGAGAAGGAGGGAGAGAGGAATGGAGGAATAGATAGATGGATGATTTAATAGTCAGATGGATGGATGGATGGATGGATGGATGGATGGATGGGCTGGTGGATGGGTGAATGAATGGAGGGAGGGACGGAGTATTGGACAAGTCAGCAGATGAGAAGATGATTGTATGTATGAATGAATGGAAAGAAATTCGACCAACCATCAGATGTCTCCTGGGGTGTAGCATCAAATGCCTGCCATCCTCCATAGCCTGCTGGCAGATCTGGTCTTGCCATCCATGCCTCATTCCACACATGGAAGTTCCTGGAGAAATAAGAGACAGAGCTATAGAAAAAAAGGAAGAGTACTGGGTGAAAGCTGCATGACCTGCTAGGCTTGTCAATATGTCTGCAGGTTTAAGTTGCTTTTTAGTGAAAGAACTTTTTTTGATAGAATACATAAGTACTTTCACTCAGAGAGTCCATGTATGTAGGGAGTGACCTTTTTCACAAAGAAAGAATGATACAATAAAAAAAAAGGCTTAATAATCATCATCATTTTAAAGGTGGACTTTATCATTTTAATTTGTCAACTCAAGTGGCATGAGGTGTCTTGGGTCCAGCCTCCTGCTGGCTGTGTGACCATTATTACAGATAATGACCACTGCACATATTGTCTGCTAGCTGATCAACTGACCACAGGCTGCAAAATTTGACTACTGCCTAACACATTTGGCACTGGTATGTGAATCTTTCTCCCATCGCACCCAGCTTAATGGAGTGAAAGTGAGAAATGGTTCTACCATTGCATAGCATACCATAGGATTAAGTAGAAAATGTAGACAGCAGAGGGAAACATAAGCTTCAACCATGCAAATAGTTCCAATAGAACTGCACTTGACAAATATACGTTTGTAGAAGGTGAATGTAATGTTGAAGAAGTGTCAAGTATTTCGGCTTATTTTTCTTAATCAAGGATTATAAAACTACACTGATGGACTCAAGCTGTAATGATTAAATGTGAGCCAATATCATTGAGAAATAATCATCCTCCTTTCGACTGCTTACTATGTTGCTCTGTAACTGCAACATCATCCGAAGGCAATTGTTGCAGTGGAATGACTGTTTGATTGTCTAAATGATTGATTTCTTGATTTATTGGTTGATATATTTATGTTTGATGTTTAATCAGTATGGTCATTTGTCACTACATATGCCCACATACCACTTTGTGATCTGGGCTTTCTCCCAATAAACCTTGTTCAAACCTTAATGTATTGATGAAAACAATGGATATATTATTATAGAACAGCTATGTATAGAACAGCTAATGTAGAGCTTATAGTATGACAGTCCTAGATAGTTTTAGTAAAGCATTTTGATCGTAACACAAATGTTATGTAAACAAAAAGTTTTAAAATTATTTTTCCTTCAAACCT
>JAWQUT010000032.1:1029165-1041207 GCA_033807755.1 Ellobium chinense
ACGTACAGACTATTGAGTCCGTGGTAATTTAATGACGTCAACACTTAACAAATGTCACGTAGCCAAGGGGTTAAACCACACGTGCTTTTTTATACAGTAGCTTAATTTGTGGCTTAGTTAATACTCTTATTATCAGAGCAGATGCCGTCCATGTTTAAAATGACTATGTAATTAGGTAAACTATTCCGTTACAATACAAAGCTTACGCATTATCGATGGGATCTGCATTACCTCCGATACTGTATCAAAACCATGGAAGCTGAATGCATCCTTAGTAACGGTCAAAATGCACAGTTAACATAATTCTTAAAACAGTAAGAGATTTCTTCGTAAAAAGGGTTAGCTCTCAATTTTATCGTAGATAGGCGAATTATACGAGCCATAGATAAGATAATTATACGTTCCAGGAAATCGTCTGCATGCGCGTTTTAAGTTGAACTTGGATGCTATTAGCTTGGATTCTTCCGCAAAAGCCTTCCTTCTTACACGTTAATATTACTCACATTTTAACGAAGATGGGGTTACTCGTCCCCACGTGTTGTAACTAAACATAGACTCTCTATATCCATTCACTTTCAGTACTGCCATAACGCATGGTCCATAACACCGGACAGTCCATCGAAATGCACAAAACATCCTATCCTTAACTCAACCACAACGCACTCAAATTTCGAAGTTACGAGTAACTCGAGAGAGGAGTGAGCGTTCTGAAGTCCCAAGCTGTAGATCATTCGTAACGTGTGCGAGGAATTCACGCGTTCACAAACATATTGAAAGCTTGTTAAAAATCATTTTTACCTTGTGGTGACGTTACCTTCCTCTTTGTGAGAGCCTTGTACACGGAAAACGCGATAACGCCAACCCCTCCAGCAATAAAGACAGTCAGAAACATCCTCTCATTTGACACAAACTTTCACCTCGACGCGCTCCAAACATACTATTATCAATATGTTAGTGTTTTCCTACTGCCTATACATAGCCAATCCACAAAACCAGCGGGTAACGTTAAAGCCTAAAGCTCGTTTCCGCCTAACTGACGCTGGTTAATCGTACCGGTACACGGCTATATTAAAGTCTAGCCTTTGTTTGGAGATTCACATAATCGGGCAGTACGGACAAATGAACGATTTGACGAGGTTATACTTCCCAGTAAAGCATATTTTCAAGGCGATGTTGTCGCAGTATCAAAGCAAATGTCGCTTTACGACACGAAATTCGGTCCTGCATTACGGTGTCATATTCGTTTATGGCTCGAACGTTTTTGCTTGCTCAAATGACATTACCTCAGGGGAAATCCATGCTGCACATGAATCACAAAGAGTAAGTCATGTTTGTGCTGTGATATGTTAAAAGGGTGCTTGACTGTCACAGCAGTAATGTGTAAAGTACAAAGCTCTTAACTTATCATGTCATATTTTCGACGTGACGAATTACATATCAAAACGGCATGTTGGAGATGCTGCTGGAGGTGTTTTGTAAATGCTCGTTTCCACTTAGGTAGCTAAAAGAATTTTTTTTATTAAATGAAAGTTACGTCCCCTGTTGTTCATATTCCGTAAGGTCAATAAAGCAATAATGTCCTAGTAAATGTTTAGTAGCTCTAAAGGCACCTTTTCAAGTGACGCCATACATGGCTAGCCAAGCAATATCAATGGCGAAATGCATAGGCTCTCACTGTTTTNTAAAGCATATTTTCAAGACGATGTTGTCGCAGTATCAAAGCAAATGTCGCTTTACGACATGAAATTCGGTCCTGCATTACGGTGTCATATTCGTTTACGGCTCGAACGTTTTTGCTTGTTCAAATCACATTATCTCAGGGAAAAGCCATGCTGCACATGAATCACAAAGAGCAAGTCATGTTTGTGCTGTGGTATATTAAAAGGGTGCTTGACTGTCACAGCATGTCATGTTTTCGACGTGACGAATTACTCGTACATATCAAAACGGCATGTTGGAGATGCTGCTGCAGGTGTTTTGTAAATGCTCGTTTCCACTTAGGTAGCTAAAAGAATTTTTTTTATTAAATGAAAGTTACGTCCCCTGTTGTTCATATTCCGTAAGGTCAATAAAGCAATAATGTCCTAGTAAATGTTTAGTAGCTCTAAAGGCACCTTTTCAAGTGACGCCATACATGGCTAGCCAAGCAATATCAATGGCGAAATGCATAGGCTCTCACTGTTTTGCCGCCTTGCCTTTTTCAAATGGTTAGGTCTAGGACACGCTCTGGTTGTGGCATATGGGTACCACGACCGACATGCAACGGTGAACATCCAAGGGTACAAGCAGTGACTATCCCATGGCATTTTGCAGACATTCCTGTCTCGGTGTCAGTAGTTGATTATCCATAAAATCAAAATAGCGGATACGGGATGTGAGTATAGCACGTCATTTTTGTCCCAGATAAAAGCTTGTAAACGGCGCTTCGTAACCAACCGCACATGTTACCAACAAGGATAACTTTGTTAGACCACATCTAAGCATCGATGTCTACCTGCCGGACGAGAAAACTCTGACTGATGCCTGTCATATCCATAACTGCACATCTTTACTTGGGTGAAACTATATCAAAAGTGCTAGAAGTCTTAAAAGATATTTATCATTATTTCATACCTCTGCAGTTGCACATCATACCAGTTTCATGCGTACTTTGATTTGTTATGCTTTAATGTGGTTTAAGCCAATATTCCATTTGTTTACAGTGATTCTTCCCCGTCGCTAAACTGAATTTTGCACTTACATCGAATTTAAGGGGGGGGGGNGGGGGGGGGGGTACACATGAAACAGGCGTGCTTTGTAACTATAAAGGAATGCAATATTAATAATGTTTTAAAAAAAAAAAACACTTTTGATAAAATGTTCCTATAAGAACAGAAATGCAATTTAGGACACAACGGTGGTCTTCAGCGAATTCTCTCCCCTATCTTTTCCATTATTTAGCTTCCGAGATAATGAAATCCCGAAGTTCCGAGTTTGCGCTTCAAGCTCACGGCGCTTCCACTGTTGCTGAAGAAATCCTCGGGGTTCTGTCAGTCATGGACAAAAACCGGAGACAGGACACGTTGACCTTTAGATTGTAAGATTTTGCTTCCAGGACGGCTTGAATCTTAAAGGCCCCACCCGGGTATATATGGAAGTGAGAGACATGATGGGATACTTCACTCATTTGATATTCAATGGCACACGTCACACTGGAGCGCTATTCTTTCAATTTTAACAAGTAAAACATGTTATGCTACACATAAACTTTGCAGATCCCTAGTTTACTGCCTCTCCGACCGTGACGGTAAAGGAAATTTATAGAAAAATGTTTAGACTAGCATCTGAAATATGAAATTATAAGAACCTCTGGACACAATTCATCAAATGAATTACATGTATAGTGAAAGCTGAATATTAGGCACTCCTGTAATGGGTATACCTAGCCATAGAATGGATGTCATATGCACGGATTCATTATTATTCTATCATTTCTATTCTATCATTTCACTTTTCAAGTGGACGTTGCTAAAAAGTTTATCTTAATACTGTAATAACTATACATTTCCATACACCGAGGGCATACTTATTTTAGGGGTCCCATTGTATTTTTTTTATTGCCAACTGGTTCTTCCATTTATTAGGATATTACAATATCGGTATTGTACTTTGAAAGGTGCCGCAACGAGGTGTTATTGCCTTGATTCTCATACAGCATCTCTCCCACAGACCTGGTTTTGGTGTAGTAACCTTGTCATCCGTTGGGGACACTGGCTGCACACGTCTGCCTATGCCCCTCACTCGATCTGTGCTGGAGTTGCCAGTGCTTGGTGCAGAACCGATTCGCTTGCATTTGGCACAGATGCTCGAGCAACAACCCATGATGATTGAGATGGGTTATTTTCGAGTGGTCTCCCTTGGCGGTCAAAATTATGTCCCTTGATGATAGTTTCTCCCTCCTTCTTGAAGTCTTTAAAGAACAAATTTTATTTCGTTTTTATCACAGAATTTTCATCACTCCATTTTTTTTATAAGTTCCTATGTTGTCTGGGCATTCATTTCATGTCATTTTGGCATCTGTAAATGTTAAATCCACCACTGAACTGATAAATTCGCACTATGAAACACCACAAACAACAGTTCTTTAACAAAAAAAACAAAAAAAACCCCCACATTTGCACAATCATAAGAGTGGTATCATGATTGTCTCCCGAATTCTGCCAATCGCTCTGTGAGCATGAGATAAAGCCAGAGACGAATGAAGAGAGGCATCGAGATCTGTACATTTGAATAACTCTTCCACCATAGGAACTTTAACAGATGAAGAAGCTACACTGAGTCAAGATCTTTCTCCTAGAAATAGTAAACTTCAGCCAGATCGACATAGCACTGTTCCATTTAAGTTTTATAACCTGAAAGATCAACAAAGCCAACAAAGGAAAACACTCCTACATTCTTGCAGGAAATTAGAAACACGCAAGGGAATTAATCATCTTCAAGATCTTCAATCCACTTGGTCTAAATAAAGTATGCAGTTAACCTCCCTTGCATTTTCACCGGAAGTTACAAGCAAACAGAATACTTAAATCAGTATTATCATCAATGATTATTCAAAACTTTTCGGTACATCTGCTTACAAGTATCTTGCTCACTCGAGCTTCTCAGATTCTCATTAGACTACATGCTCGGTAACAGGATGATTATGCACGTTCTCAGTTCTTAAAACAAGCATAATATCTGTAAAATGCAAGTCAGCGAGAAAAGCTGTAACCGCGCTCTCCTTTTAGAAGCTGGCACATTTAACTGAAGGCCGCATCGCTGCATGCACGAGCATTAATGCTTGCATATGTTTTCTTTTACTGCCTGGTTCGGAGCATAATGACGCAACGAAAAGCATGCTAGCAAAAGATAAGCGACGGTGTTGATGAGAACTAGCGTCTGTCGGGAACTGGTTCACAAAGACTACCTGAGCCGAGCACCCGGCAGAGAGTTCTTCATTGTCAATTCCATAGGCCTAGCATGCACACAGGGAAACAGTTCGTCCTTGATAAGGAACCACTCTTAATCAGGTAATAATGAAAGTGACAACGGTATTCGTGCTGTGACTATTCTATTATTACATCTAAACTCAGTGACAGTACAACAGACGAATGAGCATAACCAGCATTGAGGTTTTGTAACTATGCAACTAGTGATTTCCCAAGTTCGATTATATCAATTTACAGTAAAGCACAGGCACTTAGAACAAGCGATTAGCTAGGACGGTCGAAGACTGCAACAATATTTCAGTTATTATTAAAAGCTCTCGGCAAATGTTTCCTGGGTATTTCCAAACTGAATTAAGATTACTCATTTAGGTTGCATCATTATGACTTACGGTATAGAAATTAACAATTTACCCCTACGAATACACTACAAACTGTGTGATTTTCTTCTACACATAGAGTATGTAATATCGAGAAAAAGCCAGTAGAATGAAACCAACATCTATCACACGAAATATTTTGCCAGGACCGGATCTATATCTATGCTGTAACTATGTCCAGAAAACGACAAATACTCCAGGATCTCCACATCAGACACAATGCTAGTCCTAAACACATGCAAAATTTATTTTACCAACAAGAAACCACTGGAAGTTTGGTTTTTTTTATTCAGCAAATAGTGAAGTTTCAAAACACGAAAGACAAAATGTACTCTGACCATTCAGAACTGTAACAGAAATTATATTCCATCATGTCACACCTGCTTACACAGTAATGAATGTCGTAATGTGTCAAAGACAGCGATACAGAAGCGAAACAGTGACACTCTGAGGGGTTTCATGAATACAGATCACTACCAATATCGATCCACTATTACGTTACCCCAAAAGTTGGCACTTTTGAAATGACTTATTTATGCATTGAATTAAAGCCAGATTGAACTAGATCAAGCACTTCTGCCTTGTCCACAGTCTTAGAACAAGAAGTCGGGAGCCACTCGTTTTATTGAAATCGAACGTTTAAACTATTTATGGCGAGAGGTTCAACTAGATTTATGTGTTCAAAATAGAAATCTACTTCAGCCTTGACACATTATTGTCTCCCGTTGCCGCAGGCTAAAATTGTCGTGAATTTTTATGGCCTGGCTGAAGAAAAACAAACTATGTCTTTTTTCACCAAAGCGGCCTTAAGCAAAGGTACACACTTCTTGCTTCGAGCTCACAATGTAGTGTAGCCTGCATTCAATAATTCCAGCTATGTAGCCTTTATTGAAATATTGTAGCTGTAGCCTACACAGCTCTAGTTATATTTACGACATTCTAGTTTCAAACAAACGATAATATAATACAACGTAGTGCTACTCCATTCATGTTTTACGACATCATAGTTTCAAAGAAACGATAACAGTAGCCCTTAGAGAAAAATATTGTTGCTCTGTACTCACAACATAGCGTCACTTGCATAGATGTGTTAAAACACTCTGGTCTCAAACAAACGAAAGAACCACGTAGTGTTTGGTAAAAGGCCTGTATATTTCTTGGTCAGTGCTGACCACGCAGCATTACTTGCATAAATGTGTTACGACATCGTGGTCTCAAACAAACAATGCAGATGCATAGCCTTTATTGAAATATTGTTGTTTTTTATTATTGAAATACTGTAGTTCTAGCCTATACTTAATTGTAGACTACACGTTTTGCTATGTTTTGCTATATTATACTCACAATGTAGCATCACTTGCATTCGTGTTTTACAACTTTGTAGCTGAAACAAACAATACAGCTACACAGTAGCCGAAAAATTGAGTTTGTAGCCCATATATATCTAGCCCCATGCTCACGACGAAGCGTCACTTGCATTTAATGTAGCTCAGTATACTATGGTTTCAAACTTATTCATAGATCCAAATGTAGAAGCTACGCAGTCCTCATGGAAAGAAGTGAAACAGTGAATATAATCTATTTCTGGACTATGTTGTTATTTTGTTGTCTTATCGATACTTCCAATGGTCTACCCGTGAAGATCTCCGGGCAACATTTTCTTTGTCATAAATTATTGTGGGTGTTTCCTTTTGTTTATCACATACCTTGACATCCACTAGTCCAGTACGCTTGAACTGCCAATAGCCGAAACTGATCAATCATTCACGCTCAGGAATAATGTGTTTAGGTCATCGGTATCGATCAGCGATCGGATCTAGATCTACTGATGATTATATACTGGCGCCACTGCCCGTTGATGTGTGGGTTTCAGACCTTACAATCATCGAACTATGACAAGCCAGTGACCCGTATCATTCATAACAATAACGCCATAGTTTGGGAATAGGTGCATAGCCAGCACAGGACACAATACAACATTGTAGAAAGGAAGACTGTTGAAATGGGAAGTATAGAATACTCCACTGCATCGATCTTTTGTCGATATTGGCAATAAAATCAATAACACTGGCAGAATTATGTGAAAGCCTGAAAGGAGGTCAGAGGTCGTTTGGGGTCAGGGGAATGTTGCAGAAAGAAAAGAATATGGAATCTGACCTGAGATGGTACAGAAAGACTTTATGAACTAAAATCCCAACTGAGGAAGATGTGCAGTCTACAATTTTGAATTTATGAGGCTTTCGAGTATATGATCAAAGTTTCGTAAGAACGAAAGACAGAGCATTTCTACGGGTACGCAGGTTTCTCGATTACATAAGGTTCGAGGTCGTGAGCTACTAATGTATTCAGAACCAGCACTAGACATCATTTTGTTGTTGCCTATATGTTGTTTGTTACTGATCATTCTTGTGTAAGCCTGCTAGATGTGGAGTTTTTTGATATATGTTGCTGTTTGCTGCAGTCGTTACACCTCGCATTCATAATGTGCACGTCGTTGTTGCTGATGTTGATATTGATGCTGCTGTGATTTCTCTTCATCATTAGTAAATAAACAGTGTTTTCTCCCATCACGGAGCAGTTCGTGTCTTTCTGAATGTAAGGTCTCCCGTAAAAGTTTCTAATGATTCCAAAGGCTAGAGCTTGTTTCAATGTATTTTTTACTCTTTTATAACGGAAAGAAGGTCATCATTCCTAATCCTGACACCACTGCAAAGATCTCGTATGGATGTCGCCGGGTACTTTAAGAATGGTGCTCTACATTATTATGAAAGAGTGAAAACAACATCCTCTTGAGTCAAGAAAAATTTTGAAGTTTAGGACCAGTAAAAGCTCATATCCAACTTCAAAAGGTCTCCCAATTCTCACTGGATAACGTCACACTGACAAACGGTCCCAGCCCAAAAATGCAAATGTCAGTGACATCGAAAACGTGGATAAATACACTGACTGGAAATTATAACGAGGGGAGGAGGGTAGCTGTCATTAGATAAAGCGGATATAATGACGTATTTGAGCAGCTGCGCAACCAGGAGAACGTTTAGAAGGGAACTGTACTTCGAAATCAAGAAAACGATGGAATCTGGAGAAAGTGGAAGGGGGAAGCCATACTTGGCTGAAGAGTTGAGATTCCGAAGTCAGTTGTTTAATGTGATGAAAGAACAGCAGTTTAACTGAACTCTTCGACTACCATAGAACCAGGAAGAGCATTAGTGGAATGTCTCAAATGTCGCGATGGTAACTCCAGATACAAATATACGAGTTTTCAGTTTCCTTTTTCTCTTCCCTCGTATACATATTATGTCTGCCAACAAAAAGGGACAATCTTAGCCAGAACTGTTTACGAGAAACTTGCGTGGTTCTCACTGAACATTTCTCTTTTTGCATCAACTCTCTTTTCAGTTATTACTTGTGTATTAAAAGCATTCATAGTTATCCCAGAATATTTAGTTGGAAGATCAGTACTGGCATGTACTTTCTGATTGGCGTTGGCGGTCTAGATCCGCCATGTGTCACCATTGCGTAGAGCATGAGGATGCAATAATAAATTCAGTTTGGTGAGGAAATCAATAATAAGCCGTACACAATGGACACATTGCATCGCTAATCTTACAGATATCGCTGACAATAATGAATAAGAAATGAGGCGCGCCAAAACATTTTCATTATATTCATATGAACGCATATTCATCAGACCTAATAGATAACTATAGAACAGGGGATATTCAATGGAAATTGTCTACATAGATCGAACGAAAATTGAAGCAACATGTTTTTAGGCTGTCTTTAGTGATACGAAAGCGGGTTGTTTTTTTTTATCCTTGAAAAGAAATTGTTTTCTACTACACCACCATAGTAATGTTGTTAAGTGTGGTTTGAACAGACGGTAACTACTGACCTCACTGCTCTATGAAATTCACATGCAACCTGTCGTTCATCTACTTGCACTCTTGATATCTTCCAAACGCCCACAAGTCGCAGCGACTTTACCATCATAGACAGTTTCTAATCACGCAACGGTCACTTTCACTATTACAACTTCAAAAACCACCTGCCAGATACACTCGAGCATCTCTTTTAGAACATCCTTTACATAAACTTAATACTATTCCGAAACGCTTCCCATGTCCAAAAATAACAGCTGGCTGAGACCAGTCTTGAGGATATTACGAAAAACGCTTATAACGAAATATTTTCACAGCATTCTATGGTTTTCGTTATGAGCAAATTCGACTATATTAACATTTATTTGATCAAATTCTCCACGCTATAGTTACAGCTGAAAACATCGTCAGCATCATCCGAATTCACAGCCAACTGACGTGACACTGTAATCTACAAAAGTTTATTCCCAGTATGTCTTTCTGTGACAGCAGTGATGACCTTTCGACCATTTCCTCCCGTGCATTAAAGCTGACATTATAACTCAAGTGAGAGGATTTTCATGGCTTGTGTTAGCATTCAGGATCTCCAATAAACGACTGTGTAGCCAATGGATGCGAGCAACAAGAATGATAAAATGCCATTACGTACAGCTAACCCTGCACACTCGCTTCTTGCAAAGTATGAGAACAAAGACAGTTGCAATTATCCAATAACTTTGACATACAAAACAATACTATAGTCTTATGTATTATCTTCACCCTGAGAATGTTGCTATTAAACAGAGGTTGTGATTAAAAGGAACTGAGAATACCATGAAGGTCTCGAAGAGCAGGGATTGTACTGTACTTGCAGCAAGGCACACAATGAGTTCGCCCTCTGAAGGAAGGTGGTCTTAAGATGTATGTACTGATTTGGTATCGTAAATATACAACACTATCCACCGATATTCCCATTTCTTTCGGCGCAACATTCTGACACTCCGATCATTTCCATTATCAGATCCCGACGACATATTCCTTTTCCCCTTTTAACTCTCTCGTTTAGCTCAAAGTCTTTTTAGAAAGACCAACCCTTTCCTCTTGGGCGGCCGACTGCGCCGAGATAATCGGGAAACAGTGAATGTGCACTGATATCGTGTATACAAGCTGACAATCGACTACGCATATTTGTAACTTTCGCTTAATCGCATAATTCTCTTCAGATAACAGAATTTTGTAATTTCTTCATAAAGGTCACTAGATAATCACGGAATAATAATTTGCTATTTTTCTGAGAAAGCAAGAAGTTGAAATATCGACTACCTCCAGGCTACTCACTAACTTAGCAAGACGCATGGTAGAGGCCAAGCCATTTTCGGCAGGAGGGCGTAAAGACCGCAATAAAGCTCCTCCACGCACATCTAGACTCATCCAGCATCATGATCCTGTGTCTTTCTGACTGGCGTAGGCGGTCTAGATCCGCCGTGTTCCCCGACTGGCAGTGCAAGATAACGAGTAATCTAGACTTTGTTTATTTCTCCAGCTGAATCCGCTGTTCGCTGGACTATTCAAAATATCTGTTTCTCTCACTCTGTGTGTGTGTTTGTGTGTGTATGTGTGTATGTGTGTATGTGTGTATGTGTGTGTGTGTGTGTATGTGTGTGTGTATGTGTGTCTGTGTGTGAGTGTGTGTGTGTCTGTCTGTCTGTCTGTCTGTCTGTCTGTCTGTCTGTCTGTTGTCTGTCTGTCTGTCTGTCTGTCTGTCTGTCTGTCTCTCTCTCTCTTTCTCTCACTCTCCCCCTCCCCCTGGAGGTTCTTTGCAAATTCTCCTATTGAAACAAGATACTGTCTATGATACGAACGACGTTAATGCATACTTCCACACAGCAAACCGGATCGAAAGGGACAGTCATGTCCATGAGGTCCATGAGATGAAACCAGCTGCTTGTCAACCAGCAGCTGGACATATAAGAATGACAACTGTAAACATCTAAAATGGTCTAATGTAAAAACCCGTTTCACAAGAACAATAAAAAGACAATTCTATCATGACACTGCCAACCTACCGTTGCTCATGGTTCCCTCAGACATTTCACAACAACGCCAAAGTATGTCCTGTGCGGTCAAAAACTTAAAACCTGTCTTAACAACATAAACCAGTTAGGACGTTCAACTAGCAGGACTCCTTTCATAAAACATGATGATGATGTGTTATATTTACCGCTGCTCTGTAAATACCAAACCTGTTTTGCTCTCGTAACGGTCAAGCCAAAGTTCGACCAAGGGATTTGCAACAGTCCGTGACATTGTAAACAAAACGGAGAGAGAGAGAGAGAAATCTGGACACTGGACAAGACAGTGGGCAGTTGGCCACAGTAAGAATTAGAGCAACAAACGGCTTCGGCACGAGTGGAAAGGGCAACCACCTACTGGCTTCAAGATTTATTAAGTAACAAGTGGATATAAACACATAGGCAAACTGCTGTCACAGTCTTACTGGTAATCACATGGTCACGTTAGCAATGTCTTTATATCTGTGCAGCAGCGTGACCGAGTGGTTACGGCGTCGGACTTAGAATCTAAAGAAATTAGGTTCGGTTCCCTATCCCGGTCGTGCTGTGCTTGCCGTGGGGAAGGATTTCATTCACATTTTCCTCAGCCCATGTCTGTTAAATGGGTACCTGGTTATAGGCGGTGGAAGATAATGTCAGAATGCTAGTTATCAGCAGTGACCACAGTGAAGACAAGGAAAAGTGTCAGGGGCCACTGGTGTACCTCCAATGATCAGCCGATAGCATCGTGAAAAAGGGAAGATTTGCTCTCTCCCATCTCCCTCCC
>JAWQUT010000032.1:1074115-1089076 GCA_033807755.1 Ellobium chinense
CTCTCTCTCTCTCTCTCTCTCTCTCTCTCTCTCTCTCTCTCTCCCCTTCCAGGCCTCTCCCCTTTCGGCCAATGACTAAATCCGCCTCTATCATATCACTGAACAATATTCATTGATAACCCCACTGCATTCCAGAATAGGAATTCACAAAACAGATAACATACAAGAGTTTCGTTCCATTCATTTAAAACCAATTTTTAACTTGCGGTTTCTAAACAACTTGGAAAGGTGTGACGAAGTTTTTTTTTACTTTTAACACCGAATACACTGCAATATATAAAGATTAGAATGACAGGTGGGCTAATAATCTCGCGTCATCCCCTAATGCCTGATTACATTTGACAGAATTGAGGGTTAGAATAGCGTACACAGTTAATGTCGACGGTGATAATTTTCTCCTTCATATAGATCTGAGAATTCATGCATCATGCAAGATGTTAACTTTATCTTTGATGAGAAGGGACAAAAAATGTTGCATGTTAAAATTCTGGCTTCAATCATTTAAATATTATAATATATATATATATATTTTAAAGCAAAAAAAAAAAACAACGTCGATAAATCTTTGAAGAGCAATAAAACGGTTGGTTGTATCAAGATCTGTATGAAATATCGTCCGCAATTTCCTTTGGCCCCAGAAGCGGTTCTATTCAAGGTTTTATTGGTGCAGTTGGCTCCAAATGTGGTCCTTTTTAAGGTTTTAGTGATGCAGTTGATCTCTAAGTTTTTTGGGTTTTTTTTAGTTGATTTATTTCTCCAACGGCGATACACGCATTGTTATTTTCTTGTATCGGTCACTAGTCTCAAGTCCCACCAAAATGGATATAACGAGTTTGTGCGTAATTCTTTGTTGTGAGAGATTAGGATAAATCCTTGTAGAGAATGAGTTTCAATGTGAAAAACATTTTCTGGTTCCTCAAACAGAATTAAAAAATCATGCTATACTGCTTGTGAGTGGTAATCACAGACAGAGAGAGAGGGGGAGGGAGGGAGGAACAGACAAAGTGGTCAGGCAGACAGATATATATGGTATTAGGTGAAGAGTATAGAGTGGTACACTGAGATCTGAGTTATGATAGTCTTGTGTGTTGACGTTGATTCAGGTGTTTTGAGAATTCTCGAGGTTATTATGACATCTTGTAGAATTAACTGACAATTCATTTTGGATGCCACAATGGGTTGTGTATTATGTAACAGACTGTGTAGTGGATGATATTACTGGCGGGAAGGGGNAAGGGGGGGGGGGTGTTGACTGGACGGCACTGAGTATGTTACGGCTGAAAGATTTGCTGTACATGGTGTATCTTGCTGATAGGTTTTATGTCATGGTTGCATTTTTTTTTCTCTTTATGTTGTTGCATTTTGTGTCAATGAAACGTAAAGTTGTGTTTGGCCTATGGCCTAATAAATAAATAAATATCATATAAAAAAAAACTATCATACGTTATTTTTTGTTTCAGTCAGCAGTCTTAAGTCCCACCAAAATGGCTATAACGAGTTCGCTGTGTTTCTTACCAATATCCCGTGTACTGTAGATGCGCTTCGACAAATACTGTGACAGACACCAGTCATGACCAGGTTGAGGTAAGAGAATAAATAGTATATAATGATTGGAAGATACAAACATCCACACAAATTTACACGGGTGGATTTAGCTACAGTATTGTAAAACAAAAAGAGAATCATAACAACAAGCAAACAATTCTCTCGGTGCTTTCTATCCAAACGATTTTAAGATTGCTAGTGATCCACATCTGTAAAAGATGGGATGGGATGGGCCTCTGACCCATTTCTGCCCAATGCACAGAGGTGACGAAACAATTAAACTTTCTCTACCTGAAATCAGGATGGCTAATTAATATAATTGGTTGCCTGCTGTTTATCTGTCCACACGACCATATTTTGTGCTGGGTGCGTACGGCCAACTACAAATAGCTGCAATTTTCGCTTAACTGCACGTTTTCCAAAATATAGGAGAATACTGTATTTGTCTATCATTTTACCGGATAATCGCAGCTGCTATAATTTTTTTTTTTTTTTTTGTAAAATCTGGCTGCGCCTGCAGCAACATAATTATCTATTTGTCTGGACTTTTTTTGGACTGTCTACCACATGCGCGTTATATAAGATCTAAATCTTTGGCTGTCTGCGTTCGAATCTTGATGTCGAACACCTGCAGTTTCACAAAGACAATCACCTTCACGCACTGCTGCATATTACACAGAACAATCAATTATAATATTATTTCCGTCGGCTCCTCTTAATCACATTACGTTTACTCGCAACTTCTGTCTATTTGTTATGTTATTTTAGATAAATAATACTCTATTTTCTGTTTAACCACTTGATTGCGATGCTGACAAATTTGTCCGCCGGAAGAGCACTGCGATGCGGTTGAATTTGGCGTCTATCAGTATGGTAGTAAACTAAATACATATAGGTTTAGGGCATTCTGATGAGTAGTTTCCAAGATAGAACTGATATAAGTACCTAGACTATATGTCACAGGCGAATATGGAGTCAACTTTATCCATCATTTTAAATGCCACTAACATTGTTAACTCAGCGGTCAAGTGGTTAAAAGTCATTGAATAAGTGCAGTGATTTTAGTCTTAAAGGTTCGCCAGAGGTATATAAGGAGAAGAGAGCCATGTTGAGACACTTCAGTTAGTTGATTTCAGTCGCATGCTTTAATAATAATAATGGAGTCTATAAGTCTCGTATCCAGGCTAATGCCCGCTCACGCGAAGTCATACTATTATTATCCCAGCAGACCTGATCACTCTAGGACTTTCTCAGCTCCCTTGTTCATACAGTGCCGCTGCCATTTACAGGCGCTCATCACTAGCATTCTGACAATATCTTCCACTGTCTATAGCCAGGTACCCATTTTATAGACGGGTGGACTGAGGAAAATATAAATGAAATGCTTTCCTTGAGGCACTTACAACATGACCGTGATCGGGAATCGAACCCACGACCTTTAGATCTTGAGTCCTACGCCTTAACCGTTCAGCCACGCTACTCCACCCAACTTCACATCGGAGCACTATCTTTTTCATTTCGAATTTCACGAGTACTGCCTTTCATACTGCTATAAAACTTTGCAAATCACTAGTTTATCTCTCCGAACGATTTGGTAAAGAAAACTGATATAAACACGTCTAATATTTGAAATATGAAAGCAAAGCCATTCTAGTCGAGGCAATGTTTACTGTCGTTAATGGTAGATAGGGGCTTACCCTCAGACAGTCACGATCGGATAGCGCAACTTTATCGTTGTCTACGTTCCCGTTCAGTGGCGTTCAAGCTGAGCTGACTGTGCAGTTTGAGATTTTATTGGGCTTCTACATAGGCTGCTTGATTGCTTGTTTTGCTGGTTGGTTGACACATTTGACGGTCTACGTTCCCGTTCAACTGCGTTTAAGCTTAGCTAACTATGCAGTCTGAGATTTTATTAGGCTTGTACATAGGCTGCTTGATAGCTTGTTTTGCTGGTTGGCTGACACATTTTTAACGGTCTACGTTCCCGTTCAACTGCGTTTAAGTTGAGCTGAATAAAGAATATGCAGTTCGAGATTTTACTGCGCTTCTACGAAGGCTGCTCGATTGCTTGTTTTGTCTTCTTGGTTGACCCATTTTTAACTGTCTAGTGTGTTTGCCTTTTTATATTAGAGCCACCGGTTGTCTTTCTGTGTAAGAGATCGTTAAATCGTCATGGCTTTCACGGTGTTCCCATAAAAAAATGCGATCCTTTACACGCCCCGTGGCATGTCAGCACGAAACAAATCCATTACAGTTTTATTTTTAAGGCTAAAAACACAATGCTCTAAGTTTAGTATCAGCTTTTGGGGAGCTTGGAAATCGTTACCATTAAATGGAGTAGCTGTGTTTCCAGAGGAAAAATTCAGTTCTTTTATTGAAACCATCCCAGATGATTTAAGCGTCGCATTACAGAATATAATTATCTAGATGTGCTTTATTTATTAATCTACAGATCTTCACTTGTGACGGTCACCAAATGTAAATAACGTATCTAAATGGGATTTAATGAAGACGTTACGCTCACGACACATCGCGACATTCGGTGCATGGATCTACGGATGACAATGTCGTTAAATTCATGGCGCCTACCACATGCTATTCTAACCCTTGAATATACACTGCAGGCTCCACTTAATCGAAATCCGCTTCCTTGCAAGTACCACTTAATGATAACACTTTTACAGGTAGTTGGCACTGTAATTTCTCTAGAGGCATTGTCAGCAGAAGCATTAACAACAATAATAAGAATAATTCATTAAGCTCAGGTACAATAAAATGTGTACATATGAGCAGGCATAAATAACAGAAATAGAGACCCTGCGATACAGATTTGTACAGACGGGCATGAGAGCTACAATGAAACTCCTTTATGAGAAGACTTACAATTTCTTAGATTCATGATACATGTCTGGATTTCTGTGTTAAATATAGATCTGCCCATTTCCTGGTGTTGTTTTTTTTTGCTTTTTTTTTTTTTTTAAGACTATTGTATTGTGTGTCCCGTAAATTTTCAATTTCATCAGCTATGCTTAAGTTTTGAAAGAGTCAAAGATAGACCTTAATTCTGATAACTACATTTCCTTTAAATCGCAACTTTCTTATGCTCCCTAGGAGTTGCAATAAAGTGATGCCATCGGTAAAATCCTCAAGGTTGGCGGTGCATGTAAAATATTTGGGTGCGTACCGTTTAGTCGCAGAGATAATGCATTTTATAGAACACAAACACACAAAAATGCATGCGCTGCACTTTTATGACAGTCAACTTTGGCCATTCAGCTAAAAACTTGGGAGTATTTTTGGATAATACCCTTTCTTTTGATGATCATATTAATCACCTCACTAAAGTCTCATACCTCCAAATTAGACAAATTGGCCAAATAAGACCATATTTAACAGTGGAAGCGACAAACTCTGCATTTATTCTTTCTCGACTAGATTATTGCAATTCCTTACTAGCGGGTCTGCCGAAGAAAAAAGTTAACAAATTGCAGAGAATCCAAAACAGTGTTGCTCGTTTGGCTCTGAGAAGAAGAAAACAAGAACACATAACACCTATGCTAAAAGAACTCCACTGGTTACCTGTGAAAGCGCGAATTGACTATAAACTGGCCACCTTTTGCTACCGTGGATTATACACTGCCTTCCCATCATATCTAGCTGAGCTATTAAAACCATACATTCCATCAAAAGAGCTCAGGTCAAAAAATTTAAATCTTCTGAGTATTCCACGTATCAGTTTAAAAACATTTGGGGAACGAGCTTTCACTCATTCTGCACCATCTGTATGGAATAAGCTCCCCGAAGAAATTAAAGCAAAAAAGACTCTTCAAAGCTTTCAAACAGATTTAAAAACATTTCTGTTCAGGAAGTACCTGAATGACTGTGGTTGATTGTCAACTTAACTTTACTGTTCATGTGTAGTATCTTTATCATGTTTTATATTGTCAGATACTGTTAAGTATGCAGGGGTGTAAAAGTGGGATTGTAAAGCGCCAAGGGCCCACCAAGTGGGGAATTGGCGCTATATAAATGAACTTTATTATTATTATTATTATTTGTTTGCTTATTGGAGCGATCTTAACCTCGGGGACACCCGTATCACATTGCGGTCACGAACAGTGCGCAAACATCCTGTAGGAATGAGCCCCATACAAGGGTTGTTCAAGACTGTCATTAAAGGAAAGTTGAACTGCAATCGTTTCACCTTACTTTCTTATCCTTTCCCCTATCTGTTTTAGTGAGAAAGAAAGAAAGAAAGAAAGAAAGAAAGAAAGAAAGAAAGAAAGATTAAAGAGTAGGAAAAAACAAAGGAGGAGGAAAAGAAAGAAAGAAAGAAAGAAAGAAAGAAAGAAAGAAAGAAAGAAAGAAAGAAAGAAGAGTAGGAAAAAAAACAAGGGAGGAGGAAAAGATATAAAGGAAGAAAGTGAAAAAAAAAACTGATAAAAGACAGGAAGGCGCGAAGGTCGGAGGCACAGTGAAAAGGAAAGACGAACTTAGGGTGAACATAAACGAAAAACAAATATAAGAAGGAAAACATGATAAGTGGAGAGAATGTAAAAATTCGAGCATGCATAAAAGAAAAGCGAAGGGAACGGGGGAGAAAGAGAGTGAGAGAATAAGAGAGAGAGAGAGAGAGAGAGAGAGAGAGAGAGAGAGAGGAGAGAGAGAGAGAGAGAGAGAGAGAGAGAGAGACCAATCAAGATTGAAATCACAAGTAAACTTGAAGATTGAATAAAAGAGTTCAGTAGATCAGTATAACTTAGAACGAAGTAAACTAAATAATACAATCAATCATTTTCACAATAGGTCTTACTTTTTTACATACGAATTAACTTAGAACGAAGTAGACTCGNATTGATAAAAGAGTTCAGTAGATCAGTATAACTTAGAACGAAGTAAACTAAATAATACAATCAATCATTTTCACAATAGGTCTTACTTTTTACATACGAATTAACTTAGAACGAAGTAGACTCGCACAATAAATCATTCTCACATTAGATCTAGTTGTTTTTTTTTACGTAAATATTAATTAATTTAAGATGAAGTAGACTCGTACAATACATCATTCTCACATTAGATCTAGTTGTTTTTTTTACGTAAATATTAATTTAAGATGAAGTAGACTCGTACAATACATCATTCTCACATTAGATCCAACTTTTTTTCTTAACCACCGAGGTGTCCCCGAAACCTGCACCTCTGCCCTATGATATTCGGCGTGGCCTATTTTATTTGCACTATGACTGCAAATCTGTTTGCTTTTCACTTGTAGATTTTTTTTTTTATCTTTTTTTTTCTTTTTGGTAAAAGAGAAGCCAGTTTGATCTGTGCACTAGATTTACACGTTCTTTGTCCGCTAGCTATTCACGACGCGGACTAAGTTGAGAATGTAGATCTATGCCAATATTGCTTTTCTGCCACGCATGCTTTTTCTTCTTTCTAGGGGATGAGGTTAGAAATACTTCGCAAATCTTTCTTTTAATTTCCTTTGAATTTCCATCTCTATTCCATAGCTCAAGGAAGGGATGGGAAAGAATTTGACAACTCTGCTCTTTCTTTTAGAATTCATTATGCCTTCCAAAATAATAAGAAGCATTTATATAATGCTCATCCCAAATGGGCTCTAAGCGCTTTATGAAAAAGAAGCTTTATAAAATAATAGGAACTAAACATATAATGTGCAGTTGATTCATCCGGGCCTTGGAGACAGGAACTGAGTGGACGCACCACTGAAGTTCATTAATATAAAGATCTGAATACAATGCAAAGGTAGATCTGAGCTCCTGATCGAAAATCACATGGACACTGCCAAAAAGCCAAACAGTTCAAGTAGACAACAATGCGAGTTCTGCACGCACTTCTTGCTCTTCGTTCAGACTCAGCTCTCTAACATAATTAGGCGACCTTTTTCAGACAGACATTTGACCCTGATCTCGCTCACAGACCTGGCACATGATCTTCTGATTCTTTTACTTTTACTTGCGCAGCATTGAGGTAAATTTGCGGAGCTCTATTTCCATCACCCTCCATACAAAAACTGTGCCGCTCTTGGCTCAAGAAACTTATCATTCTCCATCCATCCAGCCAAGTGGAAAAAAATTCAAGCTTATGAAAATCATTGTCCGCAGTTTGGGTCTTACAAAAAGTCTGCATCCCTCGCTCAGCGAGAATACGTTCTGCTGTGTTAAATATTATCCCACATAAACTATCAGGGGATTTTGGCCAGGAGAATAAGAAAGATGGCGGCTGCTGTCAGAAGACGTTCATATTACCATTAAATTCAATCTGAACAGATTTCTTACGACATGTGAAAAAAAAATAACAGAATCTTAAAGATTATGTTTGCCCCCGACTGGGCGTCGTGCCCCAGAATGAATAGGCCGACAAACTTTGACAGCCCTCTAGATGTAGTCTAAGTGTGAAATAATGTTTTACAAAAAAGATAAATTGTTTTGTTTTGGTTTTTTTTCAAGATGAACCTACATGAACTCATGAGGAGTCTGCAACACAGGCAGGGATCACAAGCTCCAATTTTATTGTGCAATGCAGGTTTGCTTGTTGGTGGTATGCTTCAGATTTAAAGGATTTCTACCTCCCCCAAGGAGGTTTCAGGTATGAAGATGCAGACAGTACCTGGCGAAACGATACGCGAACTTTAAAAAGCGTTCCTATAAAATCAGAAACATTCCTATGGGAAGGAGAAAAGGTGTTGGATTTTAATTTTGAAAGGCTTAATAAATACAAATGTACTGTAGATAGCTGATCTGCTCTAGAAGACAGCCTACTTTCAGAATTTCAGGAGACAAAAATAAACAGACTTAATGACACAGCGGGCGGGTCGTCGCTGGTATGTTGTTATCCTAAGTAAATGATCCATGAGAACCTTTCTTCGTATCCCTTGTTTGTAACCCCATTTGACTAACCAGTTGGGCTACATAGTACGAACAGACGCGTTATACTCTTGAAGCAGGCTTATGCTAAAGGAGGCTTACGGACTTGAAAGGGGTTTCGATCACAGAATACAGTGTAGCCGATCAGTACTCCAATCATGCATTTCGGAGTGTTATCTAGGGTTGGATAGCGACTTGGCCGGGAAAAGACAAAGGGGAAACACAGTTGTATCTTTCCCATGAGAATAATTGACTGTACAAAATGGTTGCTTTTTTTTCTGTCGCGAGGCGAAGGGTATTATTCTAGAGTAATCCTTAATGACTTTTAGGAGCGTCGACAAAACATATATTTGGCAATCTTTCTTCGTTTTATCAGAGAAACAAACTACAATCAATAATGTTCAAAAAACGATGGCTTATACTTAGAAGTACATAGAATTTGCATTTCCCTTGAGGGCTACTTCTTCCTATATATATTTTTGTCATTAGTAATGATGCCTTTGAAAATTATAAACAATTCTGGAGGTAATTTCGCTGCATCTATCATAGTGATCTACATCTGCCACCTCGTAGATATTTTTGCTGACTAAAGCCTAAATACAGTATTACGAGTTCATGTCTGTTTTGAGCTAAGTTTCTATTTCTAAATACACCTGGCAATCCATTTTGTGATTAACTCAAGACGAGAAGCCCTTCTATCGCCTTAGATGGAACCTCTTGCCTAGAAGGTTCATGCTCATGAAAACAAAGCTCCTACACAAAAAAGTAAGATGATCATCGGGCATACAGCACTCAATCCCCTCCTCCTGGGAGCTTTTACGTCTGGATCAGTAGGCGCAGAGGATGAAGGAAAAAGCTTAGAAGACGAGTTGGCTGAATGGATCTCTTTTCAAGACTTTAAATCAATGTTACATTTACAGGCTTATAGTCTTATTTCTTACGCGATTCTAATACTAAACTTGCTCGTCTCGGTGAGTTCAGCCCTTACAATAAATGAATGTGTGACTTCCTTGTCTGGGTCGCGTGCTGTATTTTGGACAGTTTAACCCTTGCGTCGCAATATGTGCAATAATGTAGAGTCAAACAAAGGGGTAAATAGAACAAAAAAAACTGCCATTGTGTCGCAAGCAAGTTTAGACCTTATCAATCACTGAGGCCGAACCAGATTGCACATTATGTCATCGCCCATCTCACGAAAAGGCGTTGGCGAATCTGCTATCTTTTAAGAAGAGCGTTTTAAAGTTTCAGTGAGATTTAGAATTGATAACACACGCACAATCATAAATGGTTACTATATCCGAAACAGTATTAGAGCTATCGACACGTAGAACATAGATCTCGCTTTGGGCTTTCGGAAAGTAACCTCAGTTCAAAACGGCCAAAATGTCGCATACGCCCCTTTGCAGCGATATTCTTGCAACTACGTGAATGGATGGGGAGGGGGGGNGGGGGGGGGGGGGGGGGGAGGGAGCTATGACTCTAAAGCCTATTTTGTAATAACGCCATTGTTAGTTATAATATCCGTATTAGTGACGTCCTGTAACAATGTATTTTGTTATGAAGGAGTTGCAACATTGTGCCATATTTGTGTTGTAATCTTTTATACATGAATCACCATGCGTGACGAGGACATACCAGCCCATAACAATCTCATTATGTCTTCATCAAACGTATACACATATGCAAAATAGCTGTCAACTTCACACCAAGCCTAAAAATGAGCCAATCTCTGTGCTGAATGCGGCTAAGAAACCTGACATTTGTCTCCTTGCCCTAACATTCTCTACTGATTCTAAACTGGCTTACTCCAACAGCGATTTGCGTTTTTGTGCAAAGCATTGCTGTAAACTCGAGTTGTACCCGAAACTTGGAAAATTTTGTGGGCATTCTCCCGAGATTTTCTCACCAGAGCTTATGTTTGTTTGATTCCTGCAGTTTGACAAAATGAGAAGCAAAACCCCCTTCCTTAACAAAGGATGTATCAGACTAGGCAAGCCAAAATAGCTGCGACTAAAGTTGAAGAGACAGGAAACAATGCACTAACTTGCGAGTGGTGTTTGCTCTTCTTATATCTTTGCCCCATTCATTAGCATAAATATCACCGTTGATTCTTGCCACATCCTTATAAGATGTTCCATTAAGAAGTTTGAAGCCTTAGATGGTTGCCTTCATGTTGCCGAGCTTTTTCTTCAAGTCAGTACAAAATGTGATAAAAATCTAACAAACCTCTGGTAGGTGTGCATCCCTCCTCGTTGTGACTGGCGCCCACCAACCAAAAGCGTACCCTTTGCTATGGACTGCCCACGGAATACAAGAAACGGGGTGTGGCATCCCATTTCATAGAAATTGCACAGACCAACCAAACGTAGCCGAACGTTTGGTTTGGGGTTTGGGACAGGGCTGTGTTGAGAGTGATGTTAAGAAAGAAACTGCAGATTTGGGACAGGCCCCAGGCAGTTTCATTGTCGTAAAACTTTCTCGTGTATGCTTTCTGCCCTTAACCCTAAACCAAGCAATATGTGGGAGAAACCTGGGATACCGCCCATAAAGGAAGTCAGGCAGCCAGATGTACGTAGCGCCAGTGTCAGGCACCCCAAGAAAGCTTTTAATTAAGAATAAGGTTTATGCATGACTTAAGGACAACACACAGAACCTTTCCATGGGCTTGTGCTGATGGTTAGGGGTAGTGGTCCAATCCGGAAGTCCGGCAAATTTCTAAAAATAAAAAATATTGGAGAAGCTAGGACGCCCTGGGATTTACGCACGCTAATTGGCGGAAGGTGTAGCGAGCCGAGTGCAAATACTGTAAAACCCTCTATTCAATGGAGAGCTGCTGTCACGCTGTTTAGCTTTGTATAAGAGTTACACTTAAGTTTTATAGGGGTCGAACCTCAAGTACTCAAGATAGCTGTTTGTAGCAAACTCCAGGTCACATATTGTCAAGTCTGCTAAGTCGTAACCTGCTTTCTCGGAACTCCCCCATGGTACCGTTTCATGCGACAGAGTATTGTATTTTCTATGTAGGATCCATCGGATAATTGCAGCTCCTCATATCCAATCTTTTCCCATGTGCCCGAGGTGTCGCAAAAAAGCGAATCCAGCTTAGTGTTCTCGTGGGTTCGAACATTCTCTGAACTCAGAAGCTTGATCTGATTTCTTGAAGTTCGTGTTCGTAATGCGGTCTCACTATATATCGCATGAATTTCGTGTTTTGACATGGACGAGTAAACAAATGGAACGAAAGCAGCCCAACACCCGACATACGTTGTAGAGTTTGTATTCTCAAGTTCGGGTCTTTTACGACCTAGACGTGAATTTTATATCTAGTTCGTGACATGCAATATGATCGTAACACCAGGAAATTCCATAAGATATTCGAATCTGAAAAGAAAGGCTATCTAACATTGAGTATATACGATTGATTCCACTGAGTCGCAATTTCTTCTCAACTGCAACTTTTCTCTAGTAACTCAATGCAACTGTGTCTTCTATACAAATGCCATTGGGTTTAACGCAACGCCTTTTAAATCGTAACTTCTTCCATGCAGCTAAAGAAGTGAATATAGGTGAAGTCGACGGTAACCGACCGGGCAGGGCGAGCTCTATTAAATATCCCCATCTGTAGAGTGCAAACCATTTGAGAAACGTCGTGAAAATCTTCACAGACAAATAGCCCAGCAATTTATTCATGTCAGGTTACCCTAACCGGTTAAAAACTCTGCCCCCGAACGTCGCCGAAGACGAAAAAATAAATATGAGACCATAATGATATTCTTCTTAATTTTTTTAAATCAAAAGATATTCCCAAGCACGTAGAATACCCGCCTATACACACACACACACACACACACACACACACACACACACACACACACACACACACACATACTGCCACTTGTCTGTACCTGTATTTTCTCAGATTTGTATAAGGAGAGCGAGGTACACGTATCAGAACTTATCTTTATGTGGCTGTCTTTGCTGAATGCCTCCTGTAGGTTGTGATTAGTCTGACACTGCTGAACAGGCCTGCCAGCCTGCACTGAATTTTGCCATTTCACTAAATTCTAAGACCAAATTTTACAAAATTTCACTAGACGTTGATTTTAAATTTTCTAGAATCCTGATTATCCAGTCACATTTACACAGACTTTACATCGGTACCAGTGTGTTACTTGGAAATGTTGTTATTCTGCGGAAGTTGATTATATGCAGAGTCGACTGTCTAAGTGAGAGACTGAAGCGAGAGGAATTATCCCATCTCATTTATTACGCTGAATCCGATACGATGTTATCCATAACTTGTCCTTGGACAGTAGACAGCTATCAAACCGCGGATTCGTAAAGATTACGCGGATGTCATAAATTCAGCAAGTGATCTCTCACGGTGATGTGATAAACATGGAATGCACTCAGCGGGTGATGATCGTCACCTCCGGTTTACCTCAAAAAGACATTAATACGCTAGAATCTACCAGCTATCCCTGCAACACACACACTGCCACACACGCGCGCGCACACACACACACACACACACACACACACACACACACACACACACAAACACACAAACAAACACACAAAGAATGCAGGCAAAAGTAGACAAGTAAATGCAACAGGCCACACTGAGCCAAGTTTAGCTTCACTTTCATTTTGCCCGGCAGCTCTTGAGTGAAAGACTGTATCTATGTATCTCCGTTGCAATGAAGGCGGTTATGGTGCCATGCTATTTCGACACTCCACTCTATTAATTTGCCATTATCTAGCAGACAAACGGAAAATCCTATTTAAAATCATACTACTATAGGCGTCCAAATACCTTTAAGACAAAAACACAAAAACAAAGTATACAGTAATTAGAAAACTAGTACTATGTGTGTCTCATCAGCTTATAATGAAACTGTTTGCATAAGAAATGTAAGGATGCGAATATGTGTGTTCTTTAGTTTCTTAACCTTATAATATAGTTTTTAAAAATCTTGACACTGTAATTCTCCATGTTATGCTTATTCTTTTAAAAGGACTTCTAATAAAAATCATTGTCATCATCACTGTCATTGACATTCTGCGTGACTAGGGACCGGAAGGGGTACGTGATGCCAAGTCGCCTTCCCTCCCCTGTCCAATAAAATCGGAAACAAGGGCATCCTTCCAGACATGTTCTCTCTAAAGAGTGGACGCAGGGGGATTGGAAGAAGGGGAGAAACAGGAAGTGGCTTGGCTTGGCTTTCCAATTAGATAGTAACTGATCATCCTTTCTTGTATATCTATATCATGTCGACCTCCAGATCGTTGTGCTGCACGTAAACAAACTAATAAATAAATACACAGAGATAAGCACATGTTTATCGTCATTACTTTCATCCCACAAGCAGATGCTGTTTTTAATTTCCTAATATCTGCCTCGCTGAGGAACCTCAGCATGCAGCATACTTTGTCGTGATTTTTCGTTTTCGCATAGAAGTTGGATTTACATGTCTGAGCGCATCTCAATTTTACCTGCTGTGATGGAACCTCAGGCCCTCTCAGTGTTTTTACTATTCCAGCTTAACATTCCTGAACAAATGCTCACGACTTAAGAGGCAAAACATTTCTTTGAGGGGACAGCTTCAACCAAAGACCTTACTTTCAGGAAAATAAAACGTCAGCCTAAACATTATCACCACTACAAGTCTGGAAGAATGAACTTTTCATTTTCTCTTCTGCTACCCAATTGCTTGCATAGCCGAATTATACTCTATCTATTCTTCCTGCTATGAAGAGTTCAGCTCTCCCTTTTCATGCCCTACAAATGAAAAACAAATGACGCTTTAATTAGTATACCAGAGTGCATATCGGGGGTTTATTTCAATAAACTTGAAACTTGAAACATATCCTTCAATATGATCGTCAAAACAGGATGCGGATGCGTACATCTGCCATAACTCTCTGAAAGAGATCCGAACTTGCATTTAAAACTCTGTTAACTATGTTAATCGACTGAACAGTTGATTGGTTGTCTCTTTGATTTATTGAATGAGTAATGGTCTGACTGAATGTTTCACTATTTGAGTGGGTGGTGTGTAAATAGGCTGATGAATCGATCTGAAATGTAAAAGTAATCAAGTTGCCATGTAATTTGATACAATGAAAGTATGACTAACTTTGTGGTGTGTCTGTTCCACTTAAACTAAATACTGTCTATTATTTCCATAAGATTTATTGATATTATAGTACACTCTTATTGTTTTCACTGTCGTCAGTTTATATCCTGTCATAAGTGTCTGTGGTGTACCATTTTCTGTACTTTTATGTACAATTGGTTATAAATAAACTTTCCTGTTTCCTGTTTCCTGTTTCCTGTTTCTCCAACAAGAGTAATCTTCTTTAGTCATCTAATCGTAACATGCAATATGATCATAATGGTATAGGGCGTGCATACATCTGCCATTTTGTGTGTGTATGTGTGTGTGTGTGTGTGTGTGTGTGTGTGTGTGTGTGTGTGTGTGTGTGTGTGTGTGTGTGTGTGTGTGTGTGTGTGTGTGTG
>JAWQUT010000032.1:1107117-1126977 GCA_033807755.1 Ellobium chinense
GGGGGAAGAGGGAGGGTTAACAGTTCAACATACACAAGAACCTCATCTCAAAATCTCTGTTTCCAGGAAACCTATCCATAATTTCCGTTTCATTATTGAGGTGTGTGAATAAATTTGCATATAGGGTACAAAATAAGATATCTGAGGCCAAGAACATTACAATGAGGAAGTAGATCTACATGGGATTCGAACTTGGCGACTTTTTTTTTTATGTTTCTTTTCCTCCTTGCATATAGCCTGTCACTAGGGCACCTTACCCTTATCCTAACTTTTTGGTGCGTTTGTTTGTGTCAACTTACTGCCTACATTTCGCTGCCCTGAAATAATACTGTCGTAAGTCCTTCAAGTCATCATTGGACTTTCGACGTTGTTAATCCCAGGCAGCGATTTGTTAATCTGTTCAGTTTCAACCTTGTAAATCGTCCTCTCCGATTAGCCGTATCTGCTCGAGGGAATCTGACCAAAAAAAAAATAAGAAAGTAAGAAACTACGATTATCCCGGGACAGATAAAAAAAAATACAGTACACTATGCTTATACTAAGAATTCTTTCTTAAGCCAAAATGGATAAAGTTGCATTTAAAAGGGGTTGCGATGACCCAATGACTTGTATATAATTCTGTTATCTCAAACAAACAAAAAAATGTCACGGACAAGGGTAGTCTGCTGGATCTGCAGATGAGGATGGAATATACAGAAGGTTGTCCACAACAAAAGGCAATTCAATCATCAATGGCGAAAATGTCAACAAATCCACCTCCAAAGTTTGAACTCAATACAAAGCCACAGACTTCTGTAAACTTCTCGTATTTGTTATTCAAGACAGAGTTCAGAAGCTAATGTTTCCTGAGGGGGTGGATTAAAGTACACATAGGATTGGAGTTTCCACAGTGTTTGTTATTGCTCTGTGTTTTCTTCATTACTGTGTTGTCCAAAGTGCAATGATGTCCATCCTCAGTTACAAATTCAAGTCCGTTTTCGAGTATGGTTTTTCCAAACTGGGCAAGTCTGAAATATTTGAGCTAGGTGCCTGTGCGTTTAAATCTGTGAGTTCATGAGAGTGTGAGTGTGAGTGTGTGTGTGTGTGTGTGTGTGTGTGTGTGTGTGTGTGTGTGTGTGTGTGTGTGTGTGTGTGTGTGAAAGAGAGAGAGAGAGAGAGAGAGAGAGAGAGAGAAAGAAATCGAGAGAGTTTTATGAGACAGCAGGGTATTCTCCAAATGCATTTCATTGTTCTTTCATTAAAACGAAACTGAGCATATCTACATGTATATTAGATTAGGTAATTTCTGTTTTCTTACGTGACCAAGGAATTGTCACATACACGTGGGTTTGTTTACATGTTCTCTGAGTGCTGGGCTGCTCTTGATGAACGGCAAACGGCGATGCATGCGCAAGACATGTAACCAAACAAACGGTTATGTGTGAGCGACAAGCCTTGGATAACTTGACGGAACAGAAAAATACCTAGATCTAGTTGCTCGTCACAAGCAGGGTTGGGCAGAACTGAGATCATATGAACGCAGTTTGTAAACTTAAGTACAGTTCACGCGCACTTGCTCTGTGGCCGTATACATAATCCCTACGTTAGTTAACGTATTGCGATAACCACGGGAAACTCCCAAAACAATAGTAGTGTTCACCGTGGCTAACGCAATAAGTAAACTAACGTGTGATTTATGCATACGGTCACTAAACTTAATAGCGGTTTTGGACGAATTGATCTGAACCTGAACTGTAGCTATTTTGGGTACTTGATATGAACTTCAATTTCCTATCTAAATTTCAGTCCAGTTCACATCTACCTCGAAACCCAGAACCGAACGCCGATTCCTACAATCCAAAGGGAATACTACAGTATTCAAATTTAAGAAATGGAGCTAAACTTGATCTTAGGGCTTTTTCTCCTTAGAGAACTGAACTTGATCTGAGCTGACTATTTTGGTGAACTTGCCCAACTCTAGTCGCAAGCTCATGATGCAGAACATACCGATCTCGAGCATATACAGCACTCGAGAAAGCCAGTATATTTGCTCTGTTATAACACTTCGAGTCACTTATGTTCTAGATCTAAAAAACTCAGAATCCAGAAAACCCCAGGCATGAATCTGCATAGAGGTATCTGAGAGATACGAGTGCTGTCGTAGATAACTGCTGCTCTGAGTCGTCGTTACGGAAGAAAAGTTGCACAATTCAGTACTTTGGTGTGAAATTTTGCACAGAGACTTCAATGCACTTATGGTGATGATTTGCACACATTTTCTGAATTACAAGGTCTGGAAAAAGGGCCAGGTAAACTTCAAGTCAGAATCAACTCATAGTTGAGATCTTGCGCATAAACGGTGGGATCCTATCATCCTCTTACCTCTTACCATCGTAAGAATTACATCAATGCATAGGTGCTGAATGCACTTTTGGTAGCGTTAATGCAAACGTTAATGTAAGTCTTATGATGGTAAGAAATTTTAATCTCCTTGTTAATGCGCAAGTTCTCAAGTGCCTTACTTTTAAACTTCTCTTATTTTTCCCATTACTACGACACAAAAGGCTGCGCCCTTTTTTACTTAAATGCCTGAAACACTCTTGTTAATTCGGGACATTAATTTGTGTCTTCCCATACTGGAACATCGACTAATAATAAATTTGTATACGCCCCATTGCTCTTCTGTACAGAAAACCGTGGGGTTTATTTACATCTCGAAACGTATAGCCTAATTTTGTATGCGTCACCGCACTTCGTTGACGACTGATTACCTTAAGTGTGCTTGTCTTCTTAAGTTCTCACATCACAAAAAATTTGGTGTCTAAAGTATTCCCATGAGAAGAGTAGACTCGCCGAGTATGTTCCTTTGACACTTTTGCACTGACTAGATCTAGTTCCACTTACAGTTGCACCAGGTTAGACACGCGCAAATATTTTTACTATATCCTACTACTAACGACTTTCTGCTCTCAGCTCACTCCTAATTTTCGTTGGCCATTCCCACTCACAAATATTTCAGATGAGCATCACAGACACACAAGGGACTGTGTTTGAACTGGGGTTGACAAGTAAACTTTTGGACCACCGGCTCTAGTTTGAACCCACCCCCATGAAAACCCAGTTGGGACCTCACACTACATCAAGGGAGGCAGGGTTACCTATTTGCATGCCCTATCTCTTCCTGACCTCTGACCCCAAAAAGTGCAGCTGTAATTTAATCTATACTAGTCATGAAAGCAACAAATGCCTTAGGACAGGCAAAAGCTCTGTGTACTGGGCTCCTGGCCGCAAGGAAAAAAAATATTTCAAAATTTATTCTACAGGACAAGCAGTCCAACCCAGTCCATCTGACCTCATTTGCGCGTGTGTAACCACCAAAGATTACTTTGTAGTTTCTGGTTGAACACGCGTAAACATGGCTAGAGGAGATCAACAGTATGCTTGTGTTTCAAATTCGCTTTCACAGTAGTAGCCGGGAGGAAATATTGCCTCACAGAATTCCTGCTGACCAAAAAAACAAAAATGCCAAGATTTATACTCAAGCCTGGCGCTGATAAGTTAGCGGTTATTGTGCACAGCAGGGCACCACTAGTGAACAAGGCAACCGAACAGAGAGACCAGGGTTGTGTTTCTCATATATTCTTTGACGTCATTTCGAGTATGATTTGACGTCATTTTGAGTATGATTTGACGTTATTTTGGGTATGATTTGACGTTATTTTGGGTATGTCCCTCGGACAGCGGACCCAGCTCATTGGCTACATCAGCCATATCATACTCAAAATGACGTCAGCTCATACTCGAAGAAGACATAAGAAACGCAGCTTTGAAGGTTTGTCGGATGTTCTTGCCAAATCTAGACTGTACAGAGAGAGAATTATATGCGGATGTATTCAAATATCTGAAGTTAATTTACCATAGAAGCCAATACGCTCACCGAATTCTGTGCAGTGAATCATGTCATCCTGCCGATTTTCAAAGAGTTTCTGTGCCCGGTGGAAATGCCTTGACAAAGCGAAACACCCCAGAGCCCAGAAATTGGATCGGAGTCCATTTATTTCGTGGGAATCCCATAAAAACTTAATCTTTAATTAACCTTTCAGACGGTGTTTTCTGGGCACTTTTACACAATTTTGTTTTTTAAAATAAAATATCTCCAGAACATGGCATCCCAGCACACTGAAACGTTATGCAGTCTTCAAGTTTCTTCTTAGCAAAACACATTAATATCACCGGGTTTGTTTCACATGAGCAAGTACACAAAACAAACAAGCAGTACTTTTTGTCACAATCTTCAGAGGTTTTCGTGGGTACCCAAGTTACCCATTGTCTTCATTATGAAGATGGGCAGGAGACATTTATGGCTTAAAATGAACCCATTCTTTTCTGTGGTCTAGAGATTTATCAAAACTTCTTCCGAGGAATACAGGGAAGCACCAAATTTTATTTAGTAAAAATTTAGGATAACTTAATTCCTCCAAGAAGGCCTCCAAACGTGGCCAATAACGAACGCCTGAAAGGGTTAATGATGTTATTGAGGTTGGAATATAATACTGTATGCAAATAAAGCCTGGTCTACAAGACAAGGCAGTGAAGCGCTTCGAGAGTGTTGGCAGAATTTTGTGCTCCTTGATGTGTGAGAGTTAATTCAATTTTCAACGTGTAACTGCACCCATCCAGGTAGGAGCTGGAAAGTCGAGATGTAGAGCTCCAAGTGGCGTCAATGTCTCTTTTTCTTGGCATGTCTTCTAGTCTAGTCTCATAATTATCAGAAAGAAGTGCATGCTTTCTTCTTCAGCTCTCCATGACATCAAGTGCCGGCAAAGCTGAAAAACTTTAGTGACGTTTGGACGTGTATTTTCGATTATATACTTTTTGAGCGCATCCCCTCCAAACAAATGAGTATTCCTTCAAACCTCTGTGACTGAACTTTAAAATATTCTCTAAAATAAAGAAAAATACATGTAAATTAAAAGGACAAAAAATAATTGACATTCCTAATTGTATTTGTATCTTTATTTACTTTAAAATGTTATAACTTTTTAGTGAATTCAGACATCAAGCTCAAGTTTGTTTTAAGTGGATTAACCAGGAACTGAATCTCTAAATCAACTTCTAATGTAACTACCATTTAGACGTCTATAAAGTTTTGAAAAAAAACAACTCAAAAATCTTTTTATATGTTCGCTGATCACCTGGCTCCATACCATTTTTCAGTTCCAAAATTAGCAATGCCATAAAACTTTTGAGCCTGGTTGCAGTTTGTATACATACCATCCCTCTCTGACACGCCCAAGATGGCAAGGCTCTGCTATGCCTTTGCCTGCCCAGGTCAACAAAACAATGTTCGTGAAGACCTAGTTCCAGCCAAAGTTAAGGAAAAATTGCCAAACTCAAGAGGGGAAAGTCAAATACAATCCCCAAGGTCATCGACCTCGAAAGTAAATTTACATGGCTGCGTTCCTCATGTATTCTTTGACGTCATTTTGAGTATGATTTGATGTCATTTTGAGTATGAAGGGGCCGTCCCTTGGACAGCGGACTCAGCTCATTGGCCATATCGCCCATATCATTTTCAAAATGACGTCAGTTCATACTCGAAGTAGACCTAAGAAACGCAGCCCATGCCTTTTAACCTTAGACCTGTCGGAGGCCATCATGATATCCCTCTGCCTAGCAGACTTGAAACAGTTTCAGAAATGGCAACGAGTTGAAGGCAGTTTTATGAGGCGTACATGAACATGTCTTNGAAGGGGTAACGATCTTGATTCCACACCACTTTTTAAATTTAGGATGCTGCTGCATTGCCCGGCAGAGGAGAAAATATGCCACTGCACATTGAAACATGCTTACATAGTAATACATGTATTCTGAAGACTTCTTAGACTGGGCATCCTCAGATCTTTTACTGTTCTCAAGTTCTAGAAAATACAGTAAAGATATAGAATCTCCCGCCAGTGAATTTATGTGAAGTTTTGCACTGTTTCACATTGTATTGTGGGTGGGCGGGTAAGTGAGAGAGGGAGAGAGAAAAAGACAGTGTGTGCAAGTCAATGGGGAGTATCTGCACGCATGGGTATTGTTCTTTAAGTATTTCTGTAAACATATTCATTGTAATCACTGTAACAAAGACATTTTCCTTGTGGATGAATATCTTATTTTATCTTGCTGCGTTGGCCTTGTTTCACCTTCCTGGTAGGCCACATCTGGAATCTCCCATCCAAAGGTGAGCATCCTATCTACATGGCATGTACTGGGTTCTCAAACAACCATGGCGCAAGTACCCCAAAATCACTAAAACACTAGCTGTGTACTTCAGTTACGTCGTTTGTACTTAAGTTTAGCGCATCTCTTACTTATTATTGTCTAAACTTAAGGGAATACAGTATATCGCATTTTTCATCAATAATTTTTTTTCTCGGATTTGAATGCTATCCAAACAAACAAGTTTCAAAGAATATATTTTTGAAAATAGATTGAAAATGTCTTTAAATACATGTAGTTACGGAGATGCGCGCTTTTGAGCGCGATCTGTCCCTACATTTTTCTTCACTAGCTTTGCAAAATCTTCCATAGTACTGTAGTTCTTACCATCTACATTTTACTAAATTAAATAGTAGCCAGCTTTGTGTTTCTATAGTTCATTATATATACAAAAGATCCACACTGACGGAAAGCGATATAATATTGAGGTTGTAGAAAATAAGTACTGCTCAACACTTTTCAAATGAAGGGGTAACGATCTTGATTCCACACCACTTTTTAAATTTAGGATGCTGCTGCATTGCCCGGCAGAGGAGAAAATATGCCACTGCACATTGAAACATGCTTACATAGTAATACATGTATTCTGAAGACTTCTTAGACTGGGCATCCTCAGATCTTTTACTGTTCTCAAGTTCTAGAAAATACAGTAAAGATATAGAATCTCCCGCCAGTGAATTTATGTGAAGTTTTGCACTGTTTTACATTGTATTGTGGATGGGTGGGTGAGTAAGAGAGGGAGAGAGAAAAAGACAGTGTGTGCAAGTCCCTGTATACATCATTTACATGGGAGTATCTGCACACATGAGTATTTCTGTAAACATATTCAATGTAATCACTGTAACAAAGACACATTTCCCTTGTGGATGAATAAACGTATCTTATATTTTAGTTGATTTGGTGCTTTTGTCCCTGTAATGTCTGGAATGTGGATAAAACTGAAATAAACTTTGAATAGTTCCATTCCTTGCTCTATATTTCTTGAATGTATCTCCCAAAATTGCATAAGTAAGGTTCGCATACCATGGTATATGTACTTTTCTCATGGCTGCTCTCGCTAACAGACAGAGGAATTACAGCTGCCAAGTTCATAAATCAAAATGTGGGACACTTCCAGGAAGAGCGCAAGGCAGTTAAATCCAGATGGTAGAAACAGGCATGTCAGCAACAGACAAAAATTTTAAAGAAAAAGAGGATTTCAAGAGGAAAGAATTTGGATGGGGGAATACAGGCGTCAAATACATGGAAGAAGAATGAATACTGTACAAATATAACCTCAGATGAGGTAATTGAGAAGTATGGAATTTGAAAGAAGCGCTGAGTGGCAATATGGCCGCAACAGAATGGTGTGAAAGAGTGATTGATAATAGCATTAATGTCATGATTTGTGTGCTAGTTTTCAAAGTTTTGGGTGTCAGCTAGATGAAAACTTGAGAGATGAATGGAAATAGTGCATGAGGAACATGTATGCGTCTTTGCAATGTATTGCAATCATGTAATATTGTATTGTGAAATGATGAGTGTTGACCTATGGCTTACAGAAGCTTTGAAAATGAGCTTGAACATGTATTCCATGCTGCAGTTGACAAGTAGTCTGCAGCTACATCAATAGGATACAGTGGTATGATATTGATCAATTAAGGCATTCTCGTCTTGCTGGCACATGTATTTGTGTACAGTATTACTGTGTATATTGTGTGGGCTATAGGGTCCTAGGACAAGATACTTTGTTCTCTTTTCCTCACTCAACTTAGGTGCTCATGAGTATGGCTTCAGAGCAGGGGGGACCAGGCCACTGCAACACAGCAATTAGCAATGATTTTTGTTATGGATTTCATTTGTAATATTGTTTATTTATTTATAAAATGCATAATGTCCCATGCATATAGGTACTATGAATGATATATAAAACACTGTATGGAAATGTAAAACAATTTCCCTATGGAGTAAACAGAAGTTCTATAATCAATTTCATTCTCATTTTCAAAGACTATTGAAGACTGCACTATTCTGTAAAATGAGGGTTCCTTCAGGACAGATATTCAGATGTAGGACTGTCTCGCAATTTGCTGGGCACTTGGCAAGCCCAAGAGAGGTTCATGGAATAAAGTCAGTGGATACAGAAGAAAGTTAGTAAAACATGTTATTTTGGATGCTCTTATGCTTTTATAACTTCGGCAAAATAAAGTCTCTTGTTTCTTGTACCTTGCATCTTGTACTTTGAGGAGAGGGCACGGCCTAGGCTGGACATACAAGTTTGCATGTCAGTCAAAGAAAGACATTCCTACCCATGAAGTTGTTTTGGTTTTTTTAAAAATTATTTTCACCTGTTCCTTGATCACTCACTTTGTCATTCACTCTTCCTCTTATTTCTTCTTTCATCCACTGGGTAATAAAGCAAAATAACAGCACACATAAACATTTTTGATTTGTTTTCATTATTGCTTGTCTTTATTTTTTTTCTCATTCTTTCCATTCATGCTATTCCACATAATGAATGTGTCATCCATAAATTATTTCATACATGTGTATCAAATAAACTCCACAGAGCACCTAAAACATGTGATGCCACTACCTCAGCACAGTGATAATCAAAAGCACTGCATCTATCCTCATTGCCATTTTTCATCATTAGAGGTAACCCTTTCCTGCCTATACCATCTGGTAGCATGACTCTTATCTATGCCTGTCAGCAAATGAGGTCATGAAACAAAAGCTGCTATGGAATGGTCTCTGGTTGATCCTTCTATTCCACTCCCGTAAATAATAAATTCATATGGAAGATGGTCCAAAATTTGTCACTATAAATTAATGTATGAGCTATCTCTTGCTAAAAGGTCAAACTTGGGTTTCAGTGTAAACCACTATTTACCACTGCCTCACTCACTCTCATTTGTCTTCCAAGACACAAGCAACGTGCTCCAAAATCTGCTAGGGTAAATGCTTGACCTTTCTCAAGCTCACTGACCAAATCTGTGAGTCCACTCTAGACCAGCATGAAGTACTTTTTCTCACAGACTTTTATATTTCAGTGACAGTACATGAGACATGTCCAAAACTGTCAGAGTAAATGCTCTACTTTTCCCTGGCTCACAGACCAAACTTGGGAGTCCGTCGAGGTGTGAGGGTTGGCGTGCCTGGGTCCCTCTGGCCAGGAGTGACAATTCTGGAACTGTATAGCGTAGAAAGATAATACAATCATTAAACTTAGACTTAATGCTATTATGTTCTATGAATATTTCTGCGCATTTAAGAGCGAGATCTCATAATGAAGAACTTATAGCCTGTGGCAATTTTACATGATTTTTACCATACTTTTGAGGTCTGTGTATCAGATATTATACTGCTCGTTCCTTATGGTAATTGCTAATTGTATTGACATTATTTTGGATGTTCATATATTTTTATAACTTGAGCAAAACAAAGTTTCTTCTATCTTGTATCTTGGCAACTTTTGGCCCCTATTAGAACATACCATCATCTAACAATATGGTGCAAACATCTCTGCTTGAGTTTCTTTGAAATTTAGGAACCAACAGACAAAGAACCAACTGTTCCTCCTACCTCCTAACAGACATGGGCGTCCTCTCCTGTTGTTCCTTCCTTGCCTTGATCAGTTCCTCCGCCCTCTTCATCTCATCTTCCATAGCTTGCATCTCTTCAATCTCCTGACGTTTCCGCTCCTGCAGACAATAAATGCAACAGTCTTTATAACAAAATTACAAGCTCAAATTTGTGACATCGAGAACGCCATGACGAAGCCATGGAATACAACCATTCACAAAAGCCCGTGTTGTCTTATTGTCATGTATTATTTGTATTTGTGGTTTTTGGATATTTGCCAAATGACTGGATCACGGTTTAGAAGTAAGGATTGAAATAAATGAACAGTAATTTAAAATGATCTCTCCCACCATATGACCATTGGATCCATCGCTGCGTGATTCGACAATTATCTTTCGCCAGCCGTCTCGCTAGCACGTTCTTTCATTGGCTGGCCACACGTAGTGTGCGTGGACGGGTACACAGACTACCGTGTTTACCATGTTACGCAGAATGACGATGTTTATGGCAGGTGGGCCCCAGACAGAACATGCCTACTACATGTAATACTACTACTGTATGATGTTTCTTTTACTATTTGTTGTTGCAAATATCTTCTACTCGTTCGTTGAACAGATAAAAGCACTAGTTGATAAGAAGTATGGAGTGTTTTCGAGTGCATAGGGTTCGAGGTCGCGAGGTTTTACTGTGCAGTTTAAGCCTTGTGTCACGCTGATATTCATCAGCACAAAGTCAGAACTCACTGACAGACCGCTAACTGCTCACTGCAGCAAACATGGACAAGGCACAAGACGATAAAACAACAAATATAAAGAAATCTGATAAACACAGTATGGTCACATCTCAGCTATTCTGTGATATTCAAAATGAGAGGCGGGAAGCCACGTCTTTTTGTCGACTTCGCCATGAAGCAACAGAATGTTACATTGCAGAACCAACAAAATACAGAACAAAGATCTGCCCTTTGTTGTTGTTGTTGTTGTTGTTGTTGTTGTTGTTGTTGTTGTTGTTGTTGTTGTTAACAACATGCATGACATCACGTCCCCACCAGGAAAAAAAAAACAAGAAACGAGTAGATATCATCGCTTCTTGCTTAGCATCGTTACTTTTAGCTTCGTGCCAAAGTGCACGTCGTCCCTGATACAGAGCCAATGATATAAAGCGTGCATTAGCACGAAAGACATATCAGCAATGAGATCTTCTCTTGCTTGAAATTATTTGCCACACAGTTTACATCCAAATTATTTTTTTTTAAAAAGAAAGAAAGAAAGAAAGAGAACTTTAAACCGCGTACATTTTCTTTCCGCCTGACCATTTCTGAGAAAATATCGCTGGAACGTGGGATTTTCACAGGGCATATGTCGCCATGACTCGAGCTGTATGACGACATAAAGCGAGAATAGCTTGCAGAGGATTGGTGTAGAGGCGTACGCAAACTGTCCTGACCAGTCGCCTGCTAGCTTAATTTTTTGCTTTATGACGTCAAGCAGCACGAGTAATGGCGAGTTAGCAGGTTGGAAATCTCAACATCCCAGCCGTGTTTTCTCAAAAATGTCAGGCGCAAGGAAAATGTACGTGGCATAAAGTTGATAAAGTTGTTTTTTTTTTAAAATAGTGTTATTCTAATCTACTCCTGTCTCTTTAACATACAAGTACAAGACATATCAGCAATGAGATATTGTGTTGCTTATGGGGAGCTGAAAGTCCCAAATTATGACACTCTTTACCTTAATGATATTTCTGCCACCGATATCTCAAAAACTAACACTCACTCTACTTGACATTTGGCGCTGACGAAGCCACTTCTGTACTGATGAGCATGTGCTATGGAAAGTCCATGATAATTAGAACGTGTGAAAATATTCTACATAGTGCAAACCTTGTCCCTACATACTGTAAACCCAGCCCTGTTTTTCTTCACAATTCTTTTTTGACCAGACAACGTTAATAATTACTGGACGCTCACACTGTCACCAAATACAAAAGTGGTAATACAATGGCTTTTTGTTTACCGAACATAGCAGTGTACAATTTAGAAAGAAAATGAACCAATACTTTCTGAGTCATCACAAGCGAATGAACATTCAGTTTTTGCTTTCAAACTTCCAATATTTGTCGTCTTTCATTAGGTAAAATGAAAGTGTTTATTATCATTTCTTTTTAACACTTAATCTACGGTATTTAGCTATTTCAACTTCGCAGAAAACAAACTTTGATAAGGTTTGCTGAAACTTGTTATAAACATATGACTGGGATTTCACCTCCCCTTTCATTTTAATGAAAGAGAACAAAGAGAGGAAAGAAAGAAAGAAAGAAAGAAAGAAAGAAAGAAAGAAAGAACATCTAAATGTCTCAATGTCACTAGTATAATAACCAATAATATTTTCGGGTTTGCTAAGTAGTGGTGGTGAGTGAGCAATGAAATTTAAGACCAGTCCTCTGGTCCTAAGATATCTCAACACCGTCAACTCTGCTTAAACACAACTTCTCAAGAGCAAGAATGAGGCTTCAGTTCAAAGGAGTTACGTTTATCAAATGACTTTTGTTTTAAAAAATACACTGGCTGATATCTTTAAAAGAAAAACAACAACAAATAAACCTTGCCATTAAGCGGAGATTGTGACTATGCGAAGTTGATTGTATATCTCATCATCACCAAGACCAAAAACATCCATGGAAATTCCAGACAGTAAAAGAGACATGCACAAAATAAAATTCTCTTTTGATCTCAACCTCCATGCAATTTCATGAGACCTGGCATCCTGTTACACCAGTTCCATAAACAGAGTAATGTAATAGGTTTTTTTTTCTGTTTTTTTAAAAAAGTAAATGGGGTCCTAAAATCTGCAGCAGAAGACATAATATATGGTATATATATATTTTTTTTTTTTTTAAAAACCTTTCTGGAGGATCTAGTTTTCGCCAACTTGATTTGACCAGATGAGCTAGAGTCACGAAATTATTTTCACTGGTTAAAAAAAAAATATACCCTCGCAAGAAGAAACTAACACTTCCACAGTGCACTTTAACACGGAACTTCGTATTCCCGATAATACACATGTCCTTTGTTTGAACAAGCATTATAAAATACTCGATCTCAATATATCTCTCTTGAGGAATCTACGACAGTATAAAACACAATATCTGAAGAAGGACAAATCTCAAGAGACGCTCCCACAATGTCGTACCACAGCTCGCTAAATAACCGTCCACATAATGTGGAAGACTAGAAAAAGAAAAAAAAAGCTTGACACCTCCACACAGGCATATATACGTACCCCGCCGCCCCCAGCCCATAACAAACACCTCCAAACGGTAAATATACTTTATTTCCCTGTAACAGTAATTCACGATATCCCTTTCCCAGAACACATTGACCGTTCACTTTCTTATGTCATCCATAAATCTGCACAACAAGTAGATTTTGGACAATGAGTTCCGCTTGATTCAATCCATACCCTTTGAAACATTTTTTTTTTGTTGTTCATAACCACTGTACGGGTGCAATAAAAAATCAAGAGCAACAGGCCTTCATTTTATTGACTTTTTAGGGCTGTTTACAGATCATGGTCAACGTGGCCCAGCGAGACACATTGATTGGAAGAAGGCGGTTGTAGAACAATGGAATATCCAACAAATGAGTGTCTGATGGTCACGCATAACAGGCATGCATGTCCATGGCAAACAGCTCTATGCAGTCAAACCTGTATCAGGCGACCACTACTGTTCCGTGCGGTCCTTCTGGTCTCATGCACATACAGACTGGATGTTTTTCTTGCCGCTCTGGAAAACTTCAGAAATGTCTCTCTTCCCTGGCATCGCAAATTAATGCAACTAAGTTGTGACTGCCCTTTGGTCCGAGAGGAAAATACATGTAGGTGATGCTGCCTGTAAATTGAGCAGCAGAACTCTTGAACAACCTTCTCATGTGTTAAATGTCATTCGTCGTATACATTATTTTGCCTTGTGTTTGGTGCAATGTTTGGGGGATGGAAAATAGAACACATGTGAACGACTCTTCCCATGTCCTTTTGGCGCCTGCTGGTGGTCGACATACCTATAGCCAATTTAAAATGAGGTTGGTGTCACTAACCTGGGTACTGACATATCAGGCTCTGATTTGGGGCATCCCTTAAAGAAGTTCTGCCTGTTACAGAACTCGAGAATAAAATCACTTTTGTACACAAGACTATGGACTTTATTGGTGAATAGTAACTAACCGCAGACAAAGTTTTTATTAACAGAATAGATGACTTTAATAATGATAATAAAACAAAACTTTTCTTCAGTTACGATTTTCTCAGAATATTTCTACTAAATGGAAGTGAGCCATCCCCTGCTTCTTCAAACAACTGTATCTCGGGCCAGAATAATGCTCTGTTAATTTTTTTTTTACTTGATGAAAGGACACACACTGAGGTTTCTTTTACTACCAGTAACTTGATTTTACCAACTAGTTTGACATGTTTTATTATGCATGCCCAGACTTGCATAAAGTCACAGTGCGCATAATCCTTACGGTAGTTAACGCATTGCGGTAACCACGGGAAACTCTAGAGACAGTAGTGTTCACGGTAGTTAACGCAGAACGTTAGCTAACATACGGAATATGCGTACAGCCACAGATGCGACTGTAATGAACGTAGCTCTCCTAGAAAAAAATGCACTGAAACTTGGACGCCAGGCCTTGGGGGNGGGGGGGGGGGGGGGGGGGAGGCGACGTGAACTTGTTTGGCATGCTGCAAGGCGTGTGCAGCTTATAACAATGGACATTAAACATTCATCATGTCTTACCAAGTGCAGGGAGCCGGAGCCAAATAAAATTATGTGCCCAGTGCCTAAAACTCCCCGATATTACTTGATACAGTATTATGCAGCCTTACCCCGAACAGCGAGAACGAACGCAGCAGGACATCCTATAACATTCCTCGGGCAAAGTTTATGTACATGACAACTTTTTTTCAAGGGTGATAAATTCAGCTATGAGAACAAAGGTGCCCTTCAAGGTGCTTACTGGATACATCGACGCCGCTTAAACGAGACTATCCAGATGCAATAATGAAAATACGATTTCCCAGCTACTATTATAGAAAATACAAGGTTTATCTTTCATCTGAAATATGCTGCAACTGCTGGGGTTAGACGAATGTTGTAACTAAGCGGATTGTGATTCGGCATTGTTGAAGCTATGACAAAAAGTCTCTAACAAAATGTTCGAAGTCAAAATATGAATATACGAACTGTAAAACTAGTAACAGTTACCATACACATAGTATATATACTAACGATCAAAAGAAAGTAAACATGTCAGATATCATTAAAATTCTTTCACATCTCAATAAAACTACATGGGACAAAGCTACTTCGCATATCTGAAGCTTGGAGGGTTGCCACATTCGCCATTTGAGCAAGTAAATACAGGATACACTATTACATAGAGGATCTGAAGGGCCGTTCCTCCATGTTAGAAGTCTTACTGAAACGTCGCAAGCTTCCATAACGCATGACTATTTTTTGTGTCCTCTTGATGCATTCACCATTGCTTTAGATCTAGATCCACCTGTGTTTTATTCCCTCAATTACTTATGTAACATCCATTGGCTTTGTCCGAGATATTTACAGAGACGGAGAGACATACAGAGAGAAGAAAAAAACCAAGCTGTGCTGAATGCAACAGGAGGGCACTCACGCTATTTTATACTTGAGACATTCCGTTTTTTTGTTCTCACTAAGAAGTAAGGGTCGCATCGACATCAGATATAAACCCTGTCCTGAATTTAGTTAGGCAACGCATGTAGAACTCATTCAAGTTTCAATGTGCTAAATGGATTTTTTCATATATAGCTTAGCTGAGATATGAAATTATAACATAATGACATAATAATATATGTTATAAAGCCTCGATAATGAGAATGTCCTTGGTGCAAGGAAAAAGTATTCCTATTATTGTAGTATACTTAATATCAAGATCCATCTATAGTATGAAATGAAATGACAGAACAAAATTCAACCCGTGCACATGAATCAAATGTAAATCTGTCCTGTATCTGGGTAAACAGTGGACGTAAACTTCATTCAAGTTTTCAATGCGCTAGACGTATTTGTTTCACATCGCTCTGTTGAGATATTATATATAGAACTTCGAGCATAAGTATGTCCTTGGTGCATGGGAAAAATTATACTTATTACTGCGACACACTTACTATCGAGATGCACCAATAGTAGGAAATGATGGAATGTTATGAACTTATGCATATGAATTTCATACTTAATAACAAGATATACATTCATATCAAATGAGAACTTAATATCGAGGTTCCACTGAACATTGTTTTGATCCTGAGTAACAGAAGGTACAGTAAATATAAACTACGACATGTTTCAAGCACCTTTTATTAGGCCAAATTACTGCTTGTGCATAATCCCATTTATCCGCTAATATAATAATATAAGCTCTCCCTTTTTGGTGATGCCAATGTAAGGGCCTTTTTGGTGATGCCAATGTAAGGGTGTAGAAATGTGTGAAAAAATCTTTGATCTAGATAAAGCATCCAATTTTAAAATTTCATGTACAATTTGAGCCTTATAAGTGTAAAAATAAACTGTGTTAGACCTACGTATTAGCACGCGGTCGAAAGCAATCTAATGAAAAATTGGGGACCAAATCAGAAGGAGAGGTGACTATTTTGGAAAGAGATTTGTAAAAACTTTTGAAAGCTGACCCCATTTTTCCTTCCCTTAAATTAAAGGATCGGCACAACAGACAAATACTTTAACTTCCATGGGAGAAAAATACGAAATCATAGATGAATTTGTAGTATAACACATTTATAGTGCCAGAAGAAAAAAAACAGCAGGTGCCAATAACCAAAAGGTCATCACGTGGTCAGATTCCAAGCTCATTTGTAATTAGTCTGTGGGTAAAATTAACAACTAAAAAAGAAATCAAAGCACAGGGGGCGAGCGACTTGCATCATGTGTGTGAGATTATTCGAGTACATGAAGTCCCAGATCGTACAAATTCTTTTTGTTGTTTTTTTGTTTTTTTGTTGTTTTTTTTACCCGAGCTCCTTAACTTCCTGGTCGAGATGTTAATATGTTCAGTCGTCTATGCATTATTTCACCTTTTTTATCATTAATCCTACACCAAATGTTTGAGGTAGGTACATACAAAGATACATACACAAGGTACATTACGATACAGGTATAGGTTACGGGTTCTCACGCTGTTTGTAACAGTCTACGAACCCCCGACCTATTTCTAGAATCAAGAGCAGGGCTCTTCAGGCTTTCTTAGCCCTAGACAGAGATCCAGGTCATACAAGTTCTACTGCAGATAGAACACTACATAAAATGCCCCCAGTGCTGCCACTTTAACGATTCTGGTGCCAAATTTCAGAAATCTGGCACTTTGGAATGGCACTCCGGGATCCCATCCCTACCATAAATCCGCACGACACTTATCATTCATATCACGGAGAAGAGACACACTATAGACAAGGTTCTGTTGCGAATATTCAAATTTTCAAATTAGATCAAATAAAAGAAACTATGAAAGTACTCAGAGATAGATAAACAAGTTTCGAAACAGGAAATATGATAAGCCGGTATTGTGATGTATGCCTTGAGATGCGNAAAAAATCACAAAAACCCTCTCTCGGCACAGTGAAAATACAGGCGACATTGCCCCATAGGTACTAGAGCGCAAAACTCGTGATTTCATGCGACTCGTTAAAACTTGTTCCCTATTCTTCAGCGACCTACTTTTTATTTGACTTGAGCTTTCTGAGTGAATGTATATATATCCTATTCATTTCACTTCTCTTGCATTGTGTTAATCGAGCATTCACCCACATTCCGTTACTTTAGTTCTGGAGCAATATTCCACAGGTCGCAGAACTTAGATAATATATGGGGCACGAAAGTGTGGCTGGAATTCAGGGGCTATGGAATAAACGCAAATGTGAGGCATCCTGATATATCGAACGTTTGGATTAAAGGGGTTAATAAAGTAATATGTGTAAATGGGGCGTATGGGCCATAAGGGTTAATTATGAGAAATACTGGAAGTGAAATAGGTGATACTGGCACAGAACACCTGGGGAAACATCAGCTCGTCATATTCTGTATATCAGTCATGACACTGATGCTGTTGTTGTTGTAATTGTTGTTGTATGTTTTGTGTTGTTCGCCCACCTACCACAGTTGTGGCCTGGGTTTCAGTTCAATAAACGTATTCGCAACTTTTGCTTAATGGCAACAGTTTCAATGCCCCCATCATCCAAATCCCTTGAATTGCTTTTAAATGGAATCGACGTGTATAACCTAAGCACTAACTACTGAAAACTATCATGGACTGCAAAATATCATCCATGGGCACCTTCCATTATTATACAGGCTGAATACTGTATTAGTAAAGAAATCTATAGGCGCTTAACCGTGCGTAATACAGTATTACAAATTTCTCTGTATAGTGATCTTCCGTGGCGCCCTATCTCAAAATGAGGTCACAGTTTTGCCTCCCTGTTATGGTAGCTAAAGTTGTGTTCTTCTTTGACAAAAGGGCGTGAGTGCAGTTTTCAGGAAATGCTTCTCTTTAACAGAGTTGTTCCTAAATCAGTTTTCTCATTCTTTACTGAGGATTGCAGTGAGATATTCTGGAACAAGATAGCCCCTGCCCTTAAGGATAAAAAATTAAAATATACAGATGTCTCCGTAACTGCGATTTTCGCGTAATTTTTATAAAAGAAACTGCTTAACCTAAGCACAAATACTTTTACCTGAAATTTTTCGTGTTTTTTTTTTTTAGTAGGAGTTGCTATTAAAATGACTCGTCTGTACAATTACGCATAACTCGATTCTCATCATTTTCTGCACTTACGTCGTTTTTTTCAGAGAACAGCCGAGCTCATGGCACTCGCAAAGACGAAAGCTATCAAGTGGCCAACTGTGACAACTTTTTCTAATAGTTCCCTGTCAACAACTGACTGTGCGGAAAGGGATATTCTAATTCAACGATAACATACACTGAATAATATGCCCAGAACAGGGCTGTGAACTGGATCAAGTTTTGGTACTTAGTGAAGTGTGGGACCATCTCTGCGGGCGGTCTAACCATGAGGCGTGGCGAGTAGTCCCCGGATGACGGTCTCAGAGGGGGTAATGTGTAATATTTGCCCATAAAAGAAATGCTGACATCGGCATGGGGGCTGGCCATCCTGAGGCCAATCTTAACAGCTCTAATAGTTTCCTATCACCCTCTTATTCTGCTGAGGGGAAAATTCTAACCTTCAGACGAAGACGTTCCATTCAGTATGGCAACAGAAAACATCAACAAGACGGATGAAATAGTTTCTGCCGTCAAAGGAGCAAGGTATACGGTACCACTTTTAAGGGCAAATACCGCACATTTCCTCTTCTGAAACGACCCCATTCCCCCTCCCCCCACCCCCANGTCATGGTATCACCACTGGAACCACCTAAAAATGGGTCTTGAAGATGCGAAAAAACGCGGGCGTTTCCTGTGTTTACCCTAATTACAGTTAAGTGAGAAGCAAATACTTTTCCATGTAAAAGGTCTGTTGAAATCATCTGGAAACAATGACCAAATATTTGTTTTCACATTTGGTAGTGTTCTCCATAATGTAAACATGCATATCTTTTTAAAACGAATTTTAATTTTTGGAACACGCATTAGGCCGGAACTTTTTTTATGCTGGCGTGTTGATGAAATTTTAGTTCAGCGATTTAGAACATAACTGATCGTTAAAAGTCTATTTCAGAATACTCCAAAACTTTTTGCCTAAGTTTATAAAACGGTATTTCACGACTTTAGATCAACATTAACAGCTTCCATTGCAATCAAAAGAATACCCACCTTAAAAGATACCACGGGCGTTTCCATCTTAACGACACCGGTGTAATGTTGCAGGGCGGGGCAGAGCAATTCTGTTCTCGATAACGAATACGAGTTGCGGTAACAACCCAAAAGGGTGAAATAAAAGCTGCGCGTTCAGTTTAAAATTTCATTTATTGCATTCGTTAAAATACTTT
>JAWQUT010000032.1:1130240-1147887 GCA_033807755.1 Ellobium chinense
ATATATATATATATATATATATATATATATATATATATATATATATATATATATATATATATATATATATATATATATATATATATATATACTATTTTCACCACTAACTCCACTACTATTATTACTCTTCTACAACTACCACTGCTACTGCTACTGCTGCTGCTGCTACTACTACTACTACCACCACCACTGCTACTACAACTACTACTATCAATAAATTTGATCCCATAAGCCTCTTGACGATTTTTATCGATTTCGATAATGCCAAAGGACACCCCATTTTCTTTGCCAAAGAGCACTTTATTTTGTCCGTTGGCTACACATATTATTAATGTGAACAATGTACATACTTTTGTAAATGAGATAAAATAAAACTATGAGCTTCTCGCCTGACCCTCTCTCTTCCACAATTCCCCATCACAAAAGGTAGTTTCCTTATTATGTTAGTGGCTAAAGACAGTCTTAACCAAGCTTTCTTCGCTTTGTGTCTTGTGAGACTCTGAAGAACCTTTTACATCTGTAACCTCGTGGGTACCGAAAATAAAGTGAAGAAGGAGCAAACGTTGTTCTCATTACCGCCCACGGAACTCGCGACCCGCTTGCGAACTGCAGGGGAAATAACTCAAAATATGTGATTGATGCTAGCAATTTTCGCGCTGATCTCCCTTGCCATAAATTGCAGACACTTTCCCTGCGCGTTAAGTGGCACTATATTAATGTCAATAGTTTTGACAAAATGGCAGGTTGGCAGGTTCAGCATCGCCCGTGTAGACTTATTTGGTCTTAATCTGCAAACCTGGTCAAATCCCAGTTTCTCTTCAGATTTTAAAGCTGGGTTTGATTGATGACAGTACTGGAATCCATCTAGGAGCTCAAAAACTTAGGAACATAACAAATTCCTGAAGAATTAGACATCTTTAGAACACTGTATGCAATCTCTGCACTTCATCTGTGTGGAATAAGACATCAAGTCAACACAAATGACCTATGTCCCTCTGTAATGGTTTTCAGGGCTCTTCATATCTGATGCATTTAGAAGTGTGCTGTCCATCGCCCTGCTCTCCACTGCTTTGTTGTCATGATTAGTGCTATCAGTGTAGATGTCTATCCTTTATTACAAATTCACTGCTCAGTATTGACAGTTTTGTTGGTAAAATGCAAATTTAGATCTATAGCGGCTGGCACCATCAGCATTTACACCTCAAGACAACCGCTGCAGAGGACTGAGCACTTACAGGTCTGCTCTGAATGCAAGGATATTGATTCTGCTAATCAGTAACTAGCAGATCTGTGGAAATATACCTTTGCATTCTTTGTTAAAAACAAGATAATTGCCTCTCAGATATCTGTTTATCTGTACACTGTATATAAAAATCTACAGTACCCTTGATAATGAGGCTGTTACTTCTTTGAAAGAAAATCTTCCTCTCTTCTTACCTGCCGAGACTTGGAGGCATCCTTAATACTGTAAAACATGGGACCCAGCTCAGCCAACCAGTGGCCATCTACAGCTGTCACACACTGCATGTATTCCTAGGGAAAGAGATCAAATATTATGTGCCATCATGTACAACAGAACAGTAATAGCTTTAAAAATGAGATGCTGTAAGAAGAAACCCATATGGGCTCTGGAAATCTGTGAGAGTGAATGATGTGTCTTGATGAAATATAATCCTCGCAAATAATAATAATAATAATAATTATACTACTACTACTAATAATAATATTGATGATGAGGTTTATATGTCCCATACCCAGACATTGCCTGCTCAAGCTACTTCACATTTTATTACCCTGGCAGGCCAGAGATTCAAAGACATTCTCAATTCCCAAAAGGATATACAGTGCTGCTGCCACTCACAGTAGCTGACTATTAGCATTCTGACACAATCTTTCACTGCTTTGTAGCCAAGATGGGCTGAGGAAATTACAAATGAAACATGCACAGGCCATCTATTCAATGCAGCCTATACCACAATAAACAATCTGCATAATAACTGTTGAGATGCCACCACAACATAAAAATAATTTCTAGGACTTTATGGAAAGTCCAAAACCAATATTGCTGTGATGTAGAGTTACAGGTACATGTAAATACATATTTGACACACACTGATGAATGGAGAGCCAATAGTTCTGCAAGATGCAACTAAACTTTTCATGATATCCTCTGAACTTCTCAGTGTCTGGCAGGCTTTAACATTTAGTTGACACATACCTTAGTACCTTTTCATGAGTGGAGCTTGATTTTCTTAACCATTTACCCCCTACAGTTGCCGTGGGTCGCCGCTATCAGTAAACCCCTACAGTCGCCGCGGGTCGCCGTTTTAGATTTGTTTCGTTACGGACGGCATTGCACGTTCTGAATGTCGCCAAACGGAAATAAAAATTGTGGAATCAGAAGCTGCGAAAAACGAACTTCCTTCCAGTGTTTGTTTGGAGAAAATCGGGCGAATGGTTGCTTCTCTGTGATTTTTTGAAGTTGTCATAGATTTTTTGGCTTTTTTTGAGGTGATGGAGGATGCTTTACACCTCTATCGTGAAGCTTTATGATGGAAACATGTATGAGACAGTGAATGGGTGCAACCTGTGCCGAATTAGATTTTTTTACATAATTTTTTTTTTTAAAAGTCATATTTTTTTTAGAGTTATCTCTCTTCTCTTAGGGATTGGGAATTCGTCTTGGGCAGGTGGCTTAGGGGGTAAATGGTTAAGAAATTAACTCACAAATGTGGCACCACTTAATTACAAAGAATATCAAAAACTAAAATAAAAGCAGTTATGACTAAAGAAAAGCATAAAAAACATTTTTTTCCTACCCTAGCAGTTTCTCAGCCTAAGTCAGGTAGGTCTGTCTGAGAGACAAACTTTGTTGATTTCAGCCAAATCTTACAGAGTGGCATCCCTGTTTCTGGAATTCCAGACCTTTCTAGATAATTGGCATGTCTGAATGTCTCTCTTCACTGTTCACAGTAAACACTCTATCTATTGTGGTTCAGCTGCTTACCTTGGATGTCATGACAAGCTCATGGTACACAATATAGTCAGGGGTGTAGCCCATACCAAACAGTGCACTGGTGGGATGAAGATGACATGGCATTCCTGTTCGGGTGTTGACATACTCGCCCAAACCCTAGAACGAAGTGAGACACATTTAAGAAAGTGGTGGACAGCAGTGACCAAACCATACTAATTCTGTGATAAATTAGGAGAATTAGGTCATACACATGTATGTTATTAGCAACACATGACTTACAAGGGACACCTTCAATCTAAATTTGATGAAAATAATACATGATAATTATTATGCAAAATAGTTTATGTATCTTACATCCAGGCAATACCCATCAAGGCAATGCACAACCATGCAATTTTACAGCATTATCTTATTACTGCGGCAGACTAAAGTCCTAAACAGCTCTGGCAGGAGCAAATTCTTTACAGGCATTGATCACTATTGTTCAATCAATACTGGCTTTGCCTGTTGACAGCCAGTTACTCATTTTACATTTGACTCATTTTGCAGACAGGTGGATTGAGGATCAACTGTTTTCTGTTGATCTACAGCATAACTCTGGTCAGAAGAGAGAACCCTCAGTCTCTCCATCTAGAATCAAACTCCTAACCATTTAGCCATGCCATCAGTCACCACCTTGTCTTCAATCATTACCACGATTACAAATTTGGCCGCCTTTCATGCAAATCACAAAATAATATGATACCAGCGTCCATATGTAACACAACTCCTAGAGTTCTACTCACCTTGAGCCTGGCTGCCTGGTGAAAGTAAGCTGAACAGATACACTTCCTGATGATGTCCCACTCTGTCCCACAAGAGACCAGATCCATCTTCTGCTGCTCCATGATCTCCCTCAGCTGCTGCTGGACCTCTCGCACCTTGGAGCAACAAGAAACATGACATACATGAATACGTATTTACCAAAGGTAACTCTTCGGGCATGACAAATGTAAAACTAACATGCACTCAAATTTAACACTTTGTGTACACACTTGCTGTACCCTGAAATAAAGAGATAGAAATGGAATTGCTGAGTTTATAAGGTTTGGGGCTAAGTAGAGAGCATTGAGGTAAGTTACTTTAATCAGCTGTAACTTACCTTCCTCATTGCCTTGACATGAATAAAATGCTCATTGCACCAAGTAGAGGAATATCTGTGAGTGAGATAAGAAAAAGAAACATTGAACAAATTGTCATACTTACAACGGTGCATGGTGTGACTAAAGATGCACCTCTTAAGACTGTCTCATGTTAGTCTAATAGAGTTTAAACACGTTCTGTAAACTTCAGTATGGCTGTCCAGTGTCCATGTCTTCCTCTTGCATGTAAATATCTATGCATGACTGATTGGTTTGCTAAATGATGGTATTTATGGTTTCCAGCAGCAGATGTCCCAACAATCCAAGAACAAATTTTCCAAGATGAGGAGCATCAGGGGTGAGTTCAATTGTGCCTAATGCACCTTTGCTTGATGCAACACGAGTGGGGCTCATTCCCTAGTAAATTACACATGTCTCTATAGCACATTTTTCTGCAACACAGAGCCATCCTATGGCACAATGATAAAACACCATATAATATGAGGCTTTGTTACTGACCCATTCCTCTTCCACTGTTGGTAGACATTTAGGTAGGTCAGATGGTCACTCTCCGGCACCATGAACTTCTCTCTGGCAGCGTCGGAGTCTTCTTCCCTTCCTTTGGGTCGGTAAAAGATAGCTGGGACAGACAGCATCGACACAATGGTCTGGAAGGAAAAGATAAGCAGACAAGTCACATATATATATATAGCACCAGTTTTATTCCCTCCGGCCCTTTGGATCTGTAAAAGAGGGTTAGCACAGACAGCATCGACACAATGGTCTAGAAAGAAAAGATAAATAGACAAGTGACATAACTGTACAATCAATTTTCTTCCCTCCCCTTCCATCTGTAGAAGATGGCTAGGACAGATACCTTGTATACAATGGTCTGAAAGGGAAAGATAAACAGACAAGGGACATAACTATAGCGTGAGTCTTCTCCCATTCCCTATCCCCTTGGATGTGGCAGAGATGGTTGGACAACAGACAGCAAGGAGGTCTTTGGCACTTATTGTTTTTTCTTCTTTTGGCCCTGTTAACATTTTGTGTTATTCTACATATACCACTGTGATTTCGGGAAATTTCTTCTATGGAGTACTTCTTTTGCCCAATCTTTTAATGGGAAGAATAAGGGGGTCAACACTCAAAATTTTTCACAAATGTCTTTCGAAAAATGTCACCTTGAATTCTGATTTCGTCCCCAATTTTTTCGTTTGGCTGGTTTTGACCGCGTGCGAATACATAGTCCTACACACTTTATTTTTTGTATCTAGAAGGCTCAAATTGTACCTGAAACTTTAAAATTGGATGCTTTATTTAGATCACAATTCATTTTACATATTTCTACACCCTGATACTGGCTGGCAAGGCCCCAAAAAGGGGGATTTTATATATTAGCAGATTTATTGGGTTGTACACCATTAGTGATTTGCCCCTCTAATAGGTGTCACAAACCTGTAGATGAGACAGATACCATGTATACACTGGTCTGAAAGGAAAAGATAAACAGACAAGGGATATGACTATAGGTTACAGACCTGTAACTGTACTTTCACTTTGTGGTCCTGTAACTGTACTTTCACTTTGTGGTCCTACAACTTAGGGGGTATATTTCATCTCCCTTTTTCCCTCTTTTGGCATGCCCTGCTTCCAGTAATAAGGGCTCCAGGAGGGANGTAGAAGATGGCTAGGACATATACCTTGTATACAATGGTCTGAAAGGGAAAGATAAACAGACAAGGGACATGACTATAGCCTGAGTCTTCTCCCATCCCCTTGGATGTGGCAGAGATGGTTGTACGACAGACAGCGTCAGCAAGGAGGTCTTTGGCACTTATTGTTTTTTTCTTCTTTTGGCCCTGTTAACATTTTGTGTTATTCTACATATATACCACTGTGATTTCAGGAAATTTCTTCCATGGAGGTTAAAGTACTCCTTTTGCCCAATCTTTTAACGGGAAGAAAAAGGGGGATCAACGCACAAAATTTTTCACAAATGTCTTTCGAAAAAGGTCACCTCAAATTCTGATTTGATCCCCAATTTTTCATTTGGCTGGTTTTGACCGTGTGCGAATACATAGTCCTACACACTTTATTTTTTGTATCTACAAGGCTCAAATTGTACCTGAAATTTCAAAATCGAATGCTTTATTAGATCACAGGTCATTTTACTGTATTTCTACACCCTGATACTGGCTGGGAGGGACCCCAGAAAGGGGGATTTTATATACTGTATTAGCGGATTAATTGGATTGTACACAATTAGTGATTTGCCCCTCTAATAGGTGTCACAAACCTGTAGATGAGACAGATACCATGTAGGCCTATACACTGGTCTGAAAGGAAAAGATAAACAGACAAGGGACATGACTATAATATAACGTGAGTCTTCTCCCCTCCCCTTGGATGTGGCAGAGATGGTTGGACGATAGACAGCAAGGACAGACTAGTCTGAAAGGAAAGATAAATACAAATGACAGTATTACGATGGCAGGAGTGTCTTCCCTACCCTTGGGTCTGCAGAAGATGGCGGGATAGACATTACATCAGGGAAAATGGAAGCGATAGTTATATAAACAGAGAAGAGACATATCTAGAACACAGACCCAATACTACTTTATACAGGATATCACAAAAGGGGTAGGGGGTGGTCAATTTTTTTGCAACATTGTGGATAAGACTTATTTTTATCGGTAGTGTAACGAAATTTGACGACAAAAAAAAGTTTTTTTTCGATGCAGTAATCCTTGCATGTTTTAATACCACTGATGAAATTAGCCACATTGGCCATTCCAAAATAAACAAGCCCACTTGCGTTGAATTCTTATGCAACAGAATGAATGCTAGTGTGATCTTCAAGGAAAAAAATTACTGTGCAGTTGCCCTTCGTTTCATCCATCACTTGATTCTATTTCATTTGAGATGCTTTAGGTCAAGTTGCAGAGAAATTTTGCCACAGAAAATTGCTGGTTGAGTTTGGGGGAGAAGCATAACCCGTCAGCTAGACTCTGAGTGGAAGCCACATTCACTCGATCCGAAGTGTTTGGACTCTTTCATGTGGAGATACCTCAAAGACAATACCTACATATGGGTTCTCAAACAATCGAGGGCCTGATGGTTCTACACCTATGTTAGACTCACTGCTAATGGTGATAAATTTTTCAAATCTTTTTTTGTTTTTTTTCCTTATTCCAGGGGCCTAGTGACGTTAGCTGTGGCCTGTTCTAATTCATATGTCACTTCTTTGGCCAGTCTAAGTTAAACTAAAGCAGCCCTATTTAGGGTCAGAGGCTGGAATAAGATAGGGTCTGCCAATGAGCTAATCTTTGTTCTCTGGAAATAGCCTGAGGCCCCAGTTAAGTTTCCACGGGGATGAATCAAACAAAGAGACACAGCAAAAAGCTTGACCTGTCATGGACTATTTTAGCTTAGATGCTCATCTCCAATACTAGTCAGCGGCAATGGCCAACGAAAATTAGGGCTTAAGTGACTGCAGTCGACAATACATAGTAACATACAGCAAAAAAAAATTTACGCTTGTAACCTAAAGGACAACATTCAGACACACTTTGCAGCCATAACGCCAGATTTATACAGGTGGGTTCATCGTCAGTCGATAATATCAAGCATCGTCTCCGAAAAATGCACGGAAAGGAGAAGGAGACAGTTGGACTACATCCTCTAACAAGTATTTACATCCTCTAACAAGTATTTCTCAATGTAATCAGTGTATATGTTAAATCAATGCTCAAATCCTGCAAGGTTAGTCTGCCTGTAAAAGAATCTATTTGAACAATCTTTCGCGGAATAAAACACCCGTGATTTTTATTTATTTATTTTAAATTCCACACAGCGCATTTTTTGTACTTTCAAATTTTAGCAAAAATTGGCCGTTTTCAATTTTGGGTTGCATTAGAAGATGACTGGGACAGACAGCACAGATACAATGGTCTAGAGGGAAAAGATAAGATGTTGTTATTGTTGGTGTTGTTGTTTTTTTGCCTTAATGCAATGAACACCAGACTCTCATTGTTTGCGCTGCATTTGATGAAGCGACGCGCCATAAAATCTTAAGTCAACAAACAATGCGTGACTTTTCACACGGCTCCAATGAAATCTGTAAAAAAACTAATAGCCAAAACGGGGGAATTCCCCACCCCCCCCCCCCCCCCCTTTATTTTTTTCAGTTAGCAACATCCTGTATATCATATAACGAAATCCCATGTCATACCTCTTTTCTCCATTTGAATCTGCTGAAAATAATTACTGCAGACAACATAAACAAAATGGATAAGAAATGGAAAACATTAAATGAAAAAGGCGACACAGCCATTAAATTGTCTGAGAAAGAAAAAGGAGACAATAGAAAGTACGTGAATGGATTTTTTTTTTTTTTTGTGGATGATTTACAATTTGCCCCACGCAGCTCAGCTATAACTGAAAAGATGTGCCAAAAATCCTCCCGCTAAGGGGAATATATCGACTTCTGTGCTGTTGATCCTTCTTAGCTAAAATTTAATAAGAAAAGACATTTGGTGAGACTCACAAAATCTTTTGGATGAAAGCGTTCTTTTTTCTCACAACTCGTGTCAGCTTATACCGAAAGTACGTGCTGAAGCCTGGTTTCACGATCAAAGTAGGGGCTTTTATTCTGAAGGTGTTTAGAAAGTCATCCACATATGGGAGAAATAGGTCCTTTTGGATGGAGACTATGTAGAAAAATAAATATCTCTAGTGCAAAAAAATCAGCTTCCATCTTCACTCCTTTATAGTCAGTTAAAAGACTTTTTAATCAACTGTCCTCCCAGCTGGAACTCTTCAGCTTTTCATTATTTCCTCCTTCGTATAGAATATGGGGTTGTTTTATTTTTTTGTCTTATCTTGGAATCCGTGAGTGGGTGGGCGGATGGGGGAGTGTGGTGCTTTGGGGGAGAGGTGGGGGGATAAGAGGAAAATTCGTTCGAGTGAATATGCATGGATGATAAACAACATACACCTGGGAGGGATGATAATTGTGTTAAACCAGTAAGAACATCCATTCTTCGAAAGGGATTGCCGTGCTTGATTTGCGAATTCTGAAAGATGACACAGGCCTAATATCAATAAGCAACAAAGCGTGGTCCGATCATTAATGCCTATGAATTCAGACCAATAAAAGCAACTCCTTTTTTTTGGGGGGGGGGGCGGGGGCGGGGGAGGNTTTCATCGAATTCAAAACAACAATTGACGATTACTCATAGCTTTTCAAAGACTTCATTTTTATAAATATGAAACTTCTATGAATAGGAGGGAAAAAAAAACCGCCGTGCAATACGGCTCTGACGAATACTGGTGGCATATCAAATATCGTGGGTGCAGGTGGTTTAGTGATAAAGTATAGTGCATAGATATTACACAATAGCGATCCCATTTGCTTTTGCTTATAGTATGATTAGACTTAAGCTTGAGCTTCTCTGGGCTTTTACAATACAAAATGGCAGAAAACTGAAGAAAAAGGCTGCTCTAATCAGTCTTGAAAAGAAAAAAAAGGCTAAGCATGCATCAAAGTGTGGATTCGTGTTATGAATTTTAATATACATCTTGCGAAAATAATAGGCGGGTGTTTGGCCTCTGGTTTAGTTGCTACGGCGACGACGCTTTGGGGCCGCTAGTCCGAATCTCCCAAAAGCGCGGGATCTGCGGGATGAGGAAGACTACGATCAGTGTCCGAGCCGGGGGCCTGGCTGATGGCAAGGCCTGGTCCAAGATCTCCTCACATACCTCCACGGGGTAGCAACTGGAAACGATCAGCGCTCCTGGTTAGTGTTACCGGACGTGATCGGCAAAATGTGTATGGGCTCTATGCCACAGATACAGGCCAATCAGCCCTCGGGGCAGCGTATCTGGGTCCTCGCCACAGGCTAATAAATTTATTAGTCTGTGGTCCTCGCAGATGGCCGAAGGGTCTTGCTTGACCGATCTGCGGTCGGAATCGAGTCTACCGCCTCGCCATCATGGGCGGGGAGGACATAGGGACAATGACACAGTTTGAGGCAAGTGTTTCGAACGCTTAGGGCCATAGATGCCCGACGGCACAACGACCGTGCCAGTCATTTGATGGGCTCGTGCAGGGGAGGTACGAACCATCACACTCTTTCCTATCTGGTGGGCGAGCTCTACCCCCGGCGGTCCGACTGCCATAGACAGGAGGACCACTGTCTCTCACAAAGGGTATCTCGCAACAGTCCAAAGCAAGTTGAGTGCCCAGCGGTAGAGTGGCCAGGCCCCGGAGGTAGGGGTGAGCTGAAGGGACACCAGCCTGGGCTGCCCTGGGGATACGGAATAGGGAGGGTGTTCATCCAGTGAGCATTCCGCCACCCCGCTCTCTTGCAACAGTAAACCGGTCCGGGATCTTTATCTTTTTTCTTTACCCAATGGACCGATCCAGTCACAACTACCGCACATAGTCCCCATACCATTGGTAACGATACTGCTGGTGACAGCGAGGCACTCGTAGTACGTCATGGATTCCTTTGTAATTTCAGCTCTGTGATTGTGCTCGCTCGTAGCCTTGGGCCCTTTGGGAGAACGGGAGCTTTCCGCAGAGCCACTGATTTTTTAGGGCGGGTGGTCCTCCATCCCACGTCCCTTCGAACGCAGACTACCCCCGTGGAGTAGCGAGTCGGGGTAGCCAGCTAGGACCTCATTGCACCCAGAGGCCCAAAAGTAGGCCCTGTCATTGGCCTGCCAGCACGGTGATCCTAAGCGGGGATAAGCTACGACTCCACACCCCCATTTCAATCTGGCCGGAGGCAACCACCCGTTCGGCCCCAGGAGTTCATTTTATGCAGCTTTGCAACTCTCGGGTCCCCCCTCCTGAGTTCTTTGGAGGGGTGACTTGGCGAACTCGGTGGGCGTGGAATTGACCACACTAAATGCTCTGATACCAGGCTTCTGGTTTAATGACTTCGGCATAAACGTATTTTTTTCTTTTTTTTTAGGAAAATTTTCAATTTGATAAATGTTTGCTTTTAGTAGACAATCCTCCCACCATTCAAAGACTCTCCTCTACTAAATATGACACTGGCAAATGGTTCAAAACCCACACAAATCAATCTACCATATCTGCTGCAATATGATGAATGTATTAACCCTGAAATATCTCATGCGGCTTGAGAAGTTGTGCATTAACGATGAGTTCTCTTGTCATCGTTAGAATTACAGTACAACTGAGAGCTTAGGCGTTAACGATGGGATCTCTTACCATTGTAAGAATTACATTAATTATGTAATTCTTACGATGGTAAAAGATCCCACAAGTTCTGACATAATTCTGCACGTTAACACCACTATGGGTGCACTGAACACCGACGTACTAATGAGATTCTTACGATGGTAATAGATCTCATCGTTAATGCGCAAGCTCTGACGCACGTTCACAATGAATCTACAGACACAGAAGCCCTATCTGAGTCAGATGCGACCCAGTTACCTCGTACAGATGAATGCGGTTAAAAAACAAACAAACAAAAATCAGTCAACCGATAAGAACCTGCACTCAGTTTCAAAACTTGCTGCACTGAAAGAAAAATATAACCTGTATCTAAAAACGGTGGCAACGTACTTCTTGTGTCCCAGATATTTGCCCCCGCCGGCAAGGTGACTATTTCATAAGATATGTGCATGTTTGTAAGCAACTAAGTGTGTCACATTCCGAGTCAATTCAAATGTAGATCTCTACTCTCATGGAGAAACAGAGATCATTTTTGGTACAGATCTAGATGCTAGATAAAAGGTCAGTTTCAGGCATGTTTTGAAAGATTTTCTTACGCCCTGAGAGAAGGATAACTACATCATCAACCACAACCGTCTTAAAAGCTATAAAGCGCGCATTCAGTACCAGTGCTTTCAGGACATGAGGAATGGAAGAACTCAATGCAATGATTAACGTTAATCACAGTATTAAAGAAAACTTTTTATTTCAAGTATCCACTCACGATTTTGTACGCGTGCATTTTGTTCATTCCTTGACTTAAGTGCCTGTTGCAGTTACCATTAGGTCTACATTTATGTTCATTATGAGCAATGCATCCAATGATTAATTACTGAGACTGCTATCAAAACATAGCTGTCATCTGACCAAGGGCCACATGCGTCTAAACAAACTAGTCTATCAAGAGACTGCCAGTGTAAAATGTTTTGGTTTGATGTATAGTATGGCCTGGGATGGATGACAGTATAAGCTGAAGTCTATACTCATACTTATTATGTTGTCCCATGCTTTTTGATGTGATGTTCATATATGTTCAGACTATTGCAAATACTGTTTCGTGCTACCTGTCACTTGTTATTTGTCTGTTATGAATATAACATCACCGTTTCATGTCATTGGAGACATTATGGCTTATCAATGATGAATAAACTGTTTGACTATTGAAGTACTGAGAAGGATAGCAAAGGGAGAGAAACGGAAGAGTGAGGAAGTGAGGCAGAGTGGTCTGGTACCACAATATAAAAGCACACGGAGAGAGAGAGAGAGAGAGAGAGAGAGAGAGAGAGAGAGAGAGAGAAACGGGAGAGTGGTGAGGTGAGGCAGAGTGGTCTGGTACCATAAGATAAAAGCATACGGAGAGGGAGAGAGAGATTAGAAAAGTTACAGTTCTGTTCCTGGAACGCAGAAGGAAAAGAGACGACAATTCTGTTAACAATTTGATAACGAGAGAGAGAGACATAGAGAGAGAGAGACAGAGAAACAGACAAAGAGAGAGACACACACAGAGAAAGAGAGAGAGAGACACAGAGAGAGAGAGACAGAGAGAGAGAGAGACAGAGACAGAGACAGAGAAAAAGAGAGAGGGGGGTTGAGGGAGAGAGGGGAAGCGAACCCTCACATATGCAACAGGAGACAAAACTATAGTTCAGCAGTTCTGTAATTTTTTTTTTTCCGAATTAGGACAAGTCATATTAGGAACAAGAAAGACACCAACTCTCCTCCGACGCACAACAAGACGAATGAACTATTTTCTGTTCAATATTTGAGCGCCAAAGAGACTATCTGTCCTTTTACGCACAACAAGGCAAGTGGAGGATCTTCGGTTCAATATTTAAGGGCAAGAAAGTCACAAGCCCGGAAACAAAAACTGGAGTCTTGTGGGCCAACTGCGCCTCTGTAATGACCTCAGGAAATGTTAAGGGCGATACCTGACGTCAAATAACAAAGAAACAACAACGCCTGTGCAAGTATGTCAACCCGTGCCATAGGCGTAGCTAAAGGGAGGTGGGAATGGAGTCACTACCCTGGGGCCTATAATACTGAGATAACACAATGTGACTTTTCACTCTCATCTGGAAATCATTCTAAATTATCGAATAACGACATAATAAATCTCCGGAATGAAAGTAGAGTCCAGTTACCTGTATTCCTGAAAATGAGGCATCCTGGTCGAGTTCATGGGAGGAAAAATGACAAAAGTTAATCGGGAAGACTTCGTTGTGAGTTGGAAGAAGTTTGCATGAGATTGAGAGGATTTTGCAGTTAAAAGGGAGGATGTCATTGTGAGCTGAAATTTGTTGTCAGTTGGGAGAATGTTGCTTTGAGCTTCCTCGGACAGATCACTTGGATACAAACTGGCTTCTTTGCACTCGGGACAAACCCATAAGCGCCTAGCTTCCGAAAAAAGGACTCAGAAAAGAGATCTGATGCTCGTTCTTCTGGTGGCGATGCGACTGATGATTATTCTATAATTTCCGTTGGCTCTGACGCGATGGCCTGATCCTGCCACTATTCAATGGGTCTGGAAGCGGTCAATGTGCGTGTGGCCCTCCCATTTCTATCCATACGGTCACTGTCTGAACTATCTCTGCACTATCCAATGGGACAAGATTTCTTTTTGTCACCGCCTGTCCTGCTAGGCATCAGCTCTTTCATTTCCGCGCATTCCAGAGTTACGGGGCCGATCCATTAACACGGTATCAAAGATAAATAAAGCGATTATCTTCTATAATATTTGTCTCCTACATACGTTTGAAAACATTCATCTAGATTACCCTTTCTGTTGGTATTATCTGATAGTTTTAAAACTTCTCGTTTCACAAGTGCTGACCAATGGCCAGGGCTTGACAAGCAAAGGAAAGCGGCGGATCAAATCTGGTCCACCGGATGACAATCGCAATTTGGCTGCTCATTTTCACCTGTGAAAGATTTCCTTCACGAGATATCGGGGTGCTCCTCCACAGAGAAGAGGGAAGTTCACAGTCAAGGCCCAAACTGGCTCTGGACGCCCCTGATCGGGGACAAAAAAAAACAAAACTGTAGCCAAGATGAGGAGAAGCAACATGCTGACACCCTGCAGTATGTCAAAAACGCGTCAAGTGTACACACTAAGCACATGTCGACAAACATGCCAAAACCACACAACATCACCGCGTGTCAACACAAGCTCACGCTTGAAGCGAGAAGGGGACAACAAGATACTGGTATCAGAGGTTTTCATGCTGCTGTCAAAGGGTCTCTGTGATGGTGACGAGGGAGAAACTAAGAGGAAGGGGTTGCATCTCCAGGGGTTACACGTTGTGGATCTGTTGCTTAGCCTATGTCTTATCCTGTGTGATGTAGACCATGTTTCTCATATCGTCACGCGCATTTCCCATTAGAATAATTTCTTTGGATGATTTGAGTTGTTTATATTCCTATGATCTTCCACTTATCGGCTCTTTTTTTTTTTTTTTTTTTTTTTTNTTTTTTTTTTTTTTTTGCTATTTAAATAAACAAAAATGTAGAGTTTTGACTCGTTATTATGTCCCAGTTTTACAAGCTAAATCACATCTTAATCATTATTTTGCTCTGACCAACAGGTTGAGAGCGCTAAATTTCTCAAAACCTCAAAAATTGACTAGGCAAATATGGTATGAGCATGACGATATCTCATCTGTATTCTTAATATCCGAGTAATAAAAAATTACTGGAATTGTTGTCATTGTTGCTTTTCCATAAGCTACTGATGCCTGTCCGGCTGGATCAGTTTTTGGGATGAGCTGGGTGGTTGACGGCAGGGCAAGAGGAAGATTTCGATGTCAGGAACTAGCTGTTTAATTTTTGGCCGAGTGCCTCGAAAATTTACCCTGTGCAAAATAATGGATAAATCCCCTGTATACCTACAACTTCCGGTCTCTATGCAAGAGAGATTTAGCGGGCTTATTTTGGAATAAGAGTTGACTGCTCTTGCATACCTACTGCAAACTGGGGAGGGAAGTAATCATTACCAAACGATAAACTTTACGATGCCCTCTGGTTACTCTTTCGACACGCAAGATTCAAGGATTCATTATCAACTCGGCTTGCCTCATGTAGTGACTTGTTTCATCAATCTATCACAATTTAAGCAAATCGGCGAGCGCTGTTGAAAAATATGAACATTATGAGTTGGAAAAGTTTATACGATTGGCTAACTGGTCAAAATGGAGACAACACTGAAATTTCGTAGGCAGCTGTACATCTGAATGGTTCTGCTTACATAAATATTAAACTCATTTCTGTTGTTCTTCATCTAAGGATATTAGTGTGGGGTTTTATATGTCTCTGAATAGGACAACCGTTCCAGGTGACCATAAATACCGCCCAAAACTATCGCTTGCATGAGAGGATGCTTTGCCCTTGGCATAAAAGCTGATGACGCCCGACATGTCCGGAGAGATTCAATGACTGTACTAAATGTTACCATAAGAACTAGACAACAAGCGTCGATCGGAAGTCCTTGTATTTATAAAGATTGAAGAAAAGTGAGAGGCTCGGGTTTCTCCACATGTTCTCCTATTTAACTACTTTCTTACTCATTCTCCCTCGCGCTCTCTCTCTTTCTCTAATACACACACACACACACACACACTCTCTCTCTCTCTCTCTCTCTCTCTCTCTCTCTCTCTCTCTCTCTCTCTCTCTCTCNTCTTATTCTTTCTCTTTCCGTCTCTCTCATTCTCTCTCTCTCCCTCTCTCTCTCTCTCTCTCTCTCCCCCTCCATCGCTTTGATCACCTCCGCGTCATGTTGGACGCAGTGCCAAAACCGTTGAACACAGTACATCGAGACACAACATCGGATGGAACCACATTTAAAGCACGGAGAATTTATTTACGCCTCTTACAATTTCGTCAGCATCTAGTTCAACCTAAATGTACGACAGCCGAAGTTCTGATCACAATTGCATCACACCGAACGCAGAGCCAAAACTGTTAGAAGAAATGCAGCAAGACACAACATCGGATGGAGCAATCTTTAAGCTCAGGGAGTGAACAGATTATGGAGAAAAAATGAGATGGATAAATAGCCCTATTCGAAGTGATCGAAGAGTTGACAGATAGTAGAGAATCAGGTGCAGACCAAAGTTTAGCTGGCTGTTTCCCAACTCATTCATTTATGCCTCTCACAAATTAGTCAGCATCTAGTTCAGCATAAGTAGGACAGCCAAAGCTCTGGTCCCCATCGCTTCACACCGAACACAAAGCCAAAAACTGTTAAAAGTGCAAGAAGACCATCCATCAGACGGAGCTCAAGAAGTAAACAGATTGCGGGGGAAAAACGGGAGAATGAAATGGCCTTATTCGGAGCGCTCAAAGAGTTGACAGACAGTAGAGAATCAGGTGTAGGATAAAATTTAGCCAGATGTTTCCCAACGATGCTCCTCACAAAATAGTCAGCATCTAGCTCAAGCTAAATGTAGGGCAGGCAAAGCTCTGGTCATAACCGCATCACACCGAACTCAAAGCCAAAAACGGTTGAAAACAAAAGTGCATGAAGACACTCCATCAGACGGAGCCATCCTTAAGCTCAAGAAGTAAACAGATTGCGGGGGAAAAACGGGAGGACAAAATGGCCTTATTCGGAGCGCTCGAGGAGCTGACAGATAGTAATGATAGCTGACAGATAGAGGATCAGGTGTAGGACAAAACTGTCAACATCTAGCTCAACCTGTATGTAAGCAAAGCTCTGGTCACTACCTCTTTCTACAGAACGCACTACGAAAACCTGTTAAAACAAAAGTGCATCAAGACACACCATTGGACGGAGCTCATCTCTAAGCTTAAGGTGGTCAACAGATTATAGAGTATTAGGCTCAGGTCTAAGATTAGCCCAGCCTGATTTTTGTCTCTGAGGACGACTACAAGTAAACACCGTTAGCTGACCTGAGCCTGATGATGCCCCTTGGACAAGTCAAACTTTCAACAGAACAACACAAGACACACAACAGTCTTAGTAACAGGGGCGTCAGTCTGTGAGAAGAGATAATTATATCTTCCCCCCCCCCTTCCAATTTTTTTTTTGGCGGGAGGGGGGAGGGGGGACTTTGAAATAAGGTGGATGGTGTATGTAATACAGTCGATTCCGCTTAATCGGAACTACTCGAGAGCACAGATAACATTGCGATTATTAGGAGTTGCCCTTCTTATTAAAAAACAAACAAACGAACAAAGAAATAAACAAACAGAAAGAAAACCACTAAAACCAGTATACTGCTATCTGAATGCGATTAAACGTATTGCAACGACTTGAAGGTTTCAGTCCTTCCACCCCGC
>JAWQUT010000032.1:1159556-1208931 GCA_033807755.1 Ellobium chinense
GAGAGGAAGGGCAGAATGTGAATTGCTTGTTGAAATTATTGTTATTTTGCTCATTTACAGCAGATAGTTGTCTGAGCTCAATAAACATATTGTTATTGTTATTGTTAGTGGTAACCACGAGAAACTCCCAAAACATTAGCAGTTTTTACTGTAGTTAAGGCAGTACTTAAAGTAATCTAGGGATTATGCATACGGCCATTGGTCTCCTCCCATTCCGGTGACGGAGGTTCCAGTGACCACGACCTGTCATGAACGTTGTAAATTCATGTTCGACCTCTTGGGACTAAAACTATTAAACTGCACGTCCAGCCTTGCCCAGGAACTAAAAGCCAAGCTCTAAATCCTCTCTTCCTCCCAGATCTCTTCGGAATTCCAAATCTACACTGGAACCTCGATATAAAGTACTCATTTAATGAGTATTCCTCTTTGTTAAGTATGAATCTCACATTCACATATTTCATTTGGTCTTCCATCATTTGGTGGACCTCAGTATTAAGTACAACTAAGTGTAAAGTATACCTTTTTCATTGCACTAAGGGTCTGTTTACTATCGAGGTTCCGCGGGATATCTATGCAAATGCTACCTCTTTAAAGGAAAGTAAAAACTCCGACAAGAGATGTCATAAAGCCATTCGCTGGTTGTGTCAAATGTTCCCAAACGCCCCAACATACCCGTGGTTTACAACCATACGGACCCTTATAGTGGACATCGATGATAACATACTATCATCCTTCTTCAGGTATTACGTCGTATTCTACTAAAATAAGATTTGGAAAAACAAGCGATCACATACAACCATATGGACCCTTATAGTGGATATTGATGATAACATACTATCATCCTTCTTCACGTCTTATGTCGTATTCTACCAAAATAAGATTTGGAGAAATAAGCGATGGCATACAACCATTCTCTTATCTTGAAGAGAACAAATCTTTTCCATATCGTCTATACATAGCATAACTCCACCTTAACGTGAAAAAAAAAATCCTTGTAATTAAACGAAATCAATGTGAAACAGCACTGTTTGTTCTCGACGTATGTAATCTTTGTTGGGAAAAAAAAAAGTTGCTCTTACGTAAGAGAAAAATGTAGAGGGTTGGGATTAAGCATAATAGACTGAACAGCAATCCGTCCTATTCACAGACAAACAGCACCTGCTATAATATACTCTGCAAATTTGTATAGTCTAGACATGGCTAAATGACATTTTGCTAACATCCAGACAGCCTACGCTAATTTTTTTTTTTTGAATTTTATCAAGGATTGTGATCATCACGTCTGCTTCATAATCGTCACGTTTTGATAAAGACTTTTAAACTTGCGACGAATTCGACATCCACTCTGGACTATTACAGGCAACGGTAAATAACACTGGCAAACCACGATAGAATTAAAGTTATTTTGAACTGTATCTATAGAGTAAGACTTTGGCTGCAACATTCCAGTACTTCATTTGTCTCATGAAGGTCTTAACACGGTTTTGCAACAACGCGACCACTGTTGACACTCACAAATTCGAATCTCTGAGTACCTGTACTTGATTTCGAGTCTGTAAAGTTCAAGATCGTGAGTAAAATCTATTTATAAGAGAAACCGTCAGACCAGAACGTTGGAACGTGAATGCGAGTTGTTCGAGTATAAGACCTGGAGCAGTGTGGCCGAATGGTTGAGGCGTTGGACTCAATATCTAAAGGTCGTGAGTTCGCCTCCCGATCACGGTCGTGTTGTAAGTGCTTTGGAAAACATTTCATTTTCATTTTCCTCAATCCACCCGTCTGTAAAATAGGTACCTGGCTATAGGCAGTGAAAGATATTGTCAGAATGCTAGTGAACAACGCCAGTTAATGACGGCCGCACTGTATACTCCCCAGGGTGTTGAGAATGTCTTAGAATAGTGTGGCCTGCTGGGGGCAATAGCCGTGTGAAGTTGCGTGAACGGGCTTTAGCCTGGATACGAGACTTACAAACCACACCATTATTATTATTATGACTATTGTTTTTATTATTACTACTACTATTGTTATTATTATTATTATTATTAATATTATTATTATGGCTATTGTTGTTATTATTATTATCATTGTTGTTGTTGTTATTATTATTATTATTATTACTACTACTACTACTAACTACTACTACTATTATTATTACTATTATTATTATTATTATTATTATTATTATTATTATTATTATTATTATGCGTTCGCGGTTGTGACTTCCTACTGTGATAAATCTAAACAACAACAACAGCAACAGTATTGAGTTGATTCTGAACATCACAAGAACGTAAAACCTCACGATCTCGTACCTTATGTACCAGAGAAACATCGCACACTCGTTCTAACAAGCTAGTTTCAAGCCACTCAATTTCTACATCAAGTTTATCTGTATAGTAGATCCTCGATATAAAGTATATCTTGGCGTATGGAAATAGTGTACTCATTACTGAAGAGTGCTTAATATCGAGGTCGACCTGAGTAGTGAAATGACAGAATAATAACGAGTCCGTGTCTGTATAAAATCATACTTTAATAAGGTATACTTAACTGAATGAGTACTTAAAATCGAAGTTCCCGTGTGCTAAGCTTTCGACTAACGTTTAACATCCGGGGATTGAGGGGAAAGGGGGCGGGGGACGGCTAGCAGGCGTTAATTTAAGTAAGATCTCGAAAGTGATTAAAATGTGGCAATATCTAGAACACTTCTTGAGACGTAGTCTGGCTATAACTCAGCATTGCAGAAAGAGAAAATTCGGGGCGAGAGGAGTGGGGAGGGGGTGGAAGGTTAAACTGATGGAACATACGGGAAAGGGTCATGATGAGCCTTTTCAGTTCATCCCCCACTCCGCCCCCTTGCCTACGCTACTGCATCAATGCAGATCTTGAAAGAAGAAAGCAAAAAACTGGACTTGGAACGTGATAATTTCGCCCGCGACAGCCGGGAGGAAAGCAACAATAAAAATCACCAGGTGACAGATAGCGAGATAAAAAAAAAAAAAACGCGACCATGCGCAAAAGTTATCGTGTGGTTTTTCAAGCGAGCCAGGTCTGAGCGAGCCGTATGCAATTTTCACGCTCGTCGTAATCGAATCGTAACCCCTTACTGGAATTTTGACGTCACAAGAACGTGTGCACCGAGAGGGTGGCACGTGTGCAAAACCTTGACCCAAGGAGTCATCGTTGCCTTTCAAAAATAGGTCTTGTCAGCTTCGTGCAAAAAAAAGTATTACGACATGATTGTGACAATCCTATCGCTTACTCTACAGGTTTCTCGAATTTTGGAACGCGCAAGGGTTCTCAAATTCTGGGGCGTGCAAGGGTTTTCAAACTGTGGGGCGCGCAGGGGTCCGCAAAAATGATTGAACGGATAAAACAAGGCAAATGAAGATCCAGCGAACTCGAAAATGAGCAGAACTCAAATATAACCGAGGATTTTGACGCTATAGAAGGATCTTGCAGTCTGAAACCTCACAGCATCTGCATTCTTGTTGTAATGCTTTGGTCAAAAGCCCTTATCATTTACAATATTATATGAGATCAAATTTTACTTATAGACCCGAATACTTTGTGAACGCGCAATCATGGAATGATGTTCTTGGACTTAAAGCTGCGCTAACCGATCGCACTGTCGTAAAGACGGGCTCCGCCTTCAAGAAGGGCCATGGAAACTCCCTCGACTCACACGGATTTGCATTCACATTCAAAAGACTCGATCTGGAGACTTTTATATCAATTTCCTTTCCCGTAACGTTCCGAAAGCGGTAAACTAGCGATTTTCAAAGTTTTTGTGCAGCATGAAATGGTTTACTCGTGAAATTAGGGGGNGGGGGGGGGGGGGGGGAGCGTTCCCCGATGAAAACCATGCGACTGAACTCAAATTACTGGAGTATCCCATCATGCCTGTAATTTCTTTCTATACTCCGGGCGGGCCTTTAAGTAACTAAGCTTCCACTTGACGGCAAAAGATCATATTATTATGTCCTAAATTATATGAAATTTTAGTTTTGGTGCCTTTACATAGAGTTTACTTTGTTTTGCTTTGTGTTTTTTTTTCTTCATAATTCCGTATGGATTATTTTTCTACAGCTTCTGTAGTTTCCTAGCCAGTCAACTGTAGGTGACAGTAAATTGATTGCTAAAATGAGGCGCAGCACGAGATCTTTGTTTTCTTCATGTCTAGTAAAACTGTGACTTGGCGCATACAGTGTTTTTCCGTAAAATGGCGGTTAGATTCGTTCGCATTTACATCCATTCATCGAACGGTAATTTGCAACTCTTTCCATTCGCCTGGCAACATACTTATAATACTGTGTAATATGAATTTATTGTGAGCATTATGTGATAGACCTCAGTTACCCTGAACTGCGTTTATCCAGAGACTGGTTTGCAAACTTTAAGTGCAGCAAAATATAGCACTGTATTCTGTTATCTTCATGACTAAATGGGTGCATGACCGCATGACTGCGGCGACTGATATAACTGTTTACTCTCCCGTTGTAGTCTCGGCTGCGGCTTTACAGATCACCCGAAAGGCTATCGATAGGACGTCATGTTACACACTTGATATAATGCATGTGCGCATGTGGGCCACACGCACACTAACCGATAGTGTGAGGATCACAATGCTTTCAACCCCTCTGCATGCGACATCCACTCGAGCTGTTTGCTTTTCAGTCCCAGGTACTTGCACAGCAAACTACATGTATTATCTATTCAAATTAAGTGTGTCAATACNTCATGTTACACACGTGATATAATGCATGTGCGCATGTGGGCCACACGCACACTAACCGATAGTGTGAGGATCACAATGCTTTCAACCCCTCTGCATGCGACATCCACTCGAGCTGTTTGCTTTTCAGTCCCAGGTACTTGCACAGCAAACTACATGTATTATCTATTCAAATTAAGTGTGTCAATACAGGAGATTCATTTTAAACGCCATTCCTCCGGAGTATGGAAAAAGCTGCAACTCGCGCCATGGTGATGTTGTACATGATCTGGAGGAGCATTTACCTTAGTCCACCCATCAGTATAATGGGTACCTGGCTATAAGCAGTGGAAAAGACTGTCCGAATGCTTGTGATCAGTGCCTGTAAATGGCAGCTGAGAACTTTCTTGAGTGATCTGGCCTGCTGGGGTTATAATACTGTGAAGTTACTTGAGCAGGCAACTGCCTGGTATACTTATTACCATATTGTTATTATTATCATTATTATTATTATTATCATTATTATTATTATTATTATTATTCGGTAGCCAATAAACGAAAACAGTTTAAAAAAAATACTGGCAAAAAAAAAAGTTGCGATTATACAAAAGTTTTCATTAAGCAAACTACAATAAAGCGAAGTACATTGTTGAATGAAGCTAGGACACTGATCAACAGACCGCTCCGTCTTGATCAGCTATCGCCTTAATATATAGATGTTCAAATGCTTCGCCTATGTAATGATTATTACCGCCCAAGAAAGGCCGAACAAAATACTCTCGTGGAAAGACAAGAACGGCTAGGCCAATGAAAAATAACGACAGAAAAACATAACAAGACGGACCAACAGATGGACAGGCAAACGTCAGCCAGGGGAAAAAAAAAAGGTCTTGAACTCGGGCTTCAATCCGCGTTAGTCCACACGCTCTATTCTTCCACCACTTTTACTAGATGACTGAACAAGATAGGCCTACCTTGGCCAGGTACCTATGAAGAGTACCTTTTATTTCCTCTTTCTGGTCCAGTGTCAGATAACTGTCGGCTTTCCACCCCGGTCGCCAGCTTATGCACTCGCCTACCAAAAAAGTCCGTGTGCAAAGACTTAACAGCCCAAACATTTATAACCCGGTTTATCTTGTACCGTGCGACCACAGAACCACACTTACGCCCTATCAAGGCTGCAACAAACGGGCGCGGCTGGGACCTTGGGTTCTGTGGAGCGTTTATTAAAATACACGGAGACGTTAGAAATTTTCAGTGACAACAACAATAACAACAGCAGCAGCAGCAGCAAAAACAGCATCAGCAATAACACCATCAACAACATCACAATCAGTGAGTGCCCGTGAAATAATTCGTAGCAAGTGGCCAGTCTCGTAGGTAAGTAAGATTTGTTTTGAGTGGTAGGTCCATTTCAGTTCCATGGAAAGGGATATGGTCAGTTACTCCAACATCTGGCAACACTACGGTTTGTCATACGTGCTATGCATTTTCAGATAGGTTTGTTGCCTTGACATAGATAAGACAACTCCATTAAATCCTGACCCTCTTAAAAGCATTTTCTCTTAATCGCAACATTTTTTTAACAATTAAAAAAAACCGAAAAACACCAGAACATGTTGCTGCATGTTCTCCGTATAAAAATCACTGGATAATCATTACTCTTTTAAATCTCAACGCTAGCATGCTCCCAAGATGTTGCAGTTTGGCGGGTTCGCTTATAGTTTCTAGTGTTTAAACGGAATAAAAGCTGGCAAACATTTCACAAAGTAAATTTTTATTTTATTTCCCTTTGTGGTAACTCACTGAACAGTTCCATGACATCACCTGTATCGAATCTCGGTCCCTCCGCTTAATCCCAACTACTCAGAACCATGGAAAATATGCCAATAAAAGGAGCACAAAACATTTGTAGAATATTATGTGGTTTGGTTTTTTTTTGTCAAGAGCCATTCACTTTTCGGGGGTTTGACGGGGGTTAAAACCTCGCCCTAATAGAACCGTAACAAGACTCAAAAGGGACATTAAAATCTACCTCAAATACACAAACAAATCTGTTATGTGTATGACCAGGTAATTGAGGGAGTTGCAGTTAACCGGACTGCGATTAAGCAGAGGCGACTGTACTTAACCAGAGCCTGAAGCAGGTGTGGCGCCCGGTGTATAGTAGACGCAAACACCTTCTGAACTTGACCAGATCATTAAGGGAGTTGTAATAAACCGGACTGCACTTAAGCAGAGGCGGCTGTACAAACCAGACCCTGAATGAAGCAGGTGTGGCGTCCGATGAGTAGTAGAAGTAAACACCTTCAATCTTGCCCTATGGCATGACTTAATGACAGTAATGAGCTAATCATCTGACTTGGGTATGAATACAAACTATTAATGACCTTTCTATATTAAAACACAGATATGGTACATGGACTTTTCACAACAAAGGTTATCTCAAGATTTCACAATGATCGAGCCAATAAGTAATACGTCACACTGATTACATTTTAAGTGAGTGATTCATTCTCTCCAGTAGATCGTTCTTAATACGTCAACTCCAACAAATCTCGCTTCCGGTTTCAGCAAAATGTAAATGTATTTGGGAGTGTGACTGCGTCATCAAATCACGCTTCCGAAAGTATATGCCCCATCGGCCAGTAAAAATCAATGCAACAGATCATATCGGCCAATCATATTCCTCTGATAATGTAAAAGTAGAAAGCAAGAAGTATTAATTGTTGGAGTTATGGCTTCCGATAGCCAGATAACCGTGCATCCAGTCTCAAGTATGAATCTGCCTATTTTCGTTGCCTTCAATGCTTTTGTGTAGAGGACATCCTCTTACTTAGCTAATATGACAGGGTGGGAATAACGGTGCACAGTGTAATATCGTCCTAGAGTGTGAGTTGTTATATGGAATGAAAATGAAGACGGTACACAGGTGAGTGTGAATTAACCTCTCTGGATCAGCCAGCTAGTACAATTTCGTATTTCCCAAGACCGAAGAGTGACTCGAACGGGTATAGAAACTGGTAAACGAGCGTTGCGATTGGAAAACATAGCTGCAGAGTAAATTAGTCTATGTCACCTATGTGTACAGACCTCGGCTGGTCTGGTTTAGTCATGAGGAAAGTTTTTTTTTTTTCGGAAAGGTCAATTTGTAAAGAGAAGACAATATGTCCCACACTTCAATTAACACTGATCACTTTGAGCAACGAACCATTACATGTCTCTACGACCACTTAACTAGAACTTAACAAGGTTCATATCCTACTATTTTACAGAATTTTTTTTAAACTGCTGATTTGCTTGCTGTCTACTTTATCAGTAAGTTTTTTGAGAGAAAACAAGTTAAATGAAAAAGGGCACAAAAGACTAGATCTCCCATTAACGGCCATTATCTTCAACATATCAGCCAACCCACCGCAAAAATTTCAAACTCCAGATCTATTTTTACAAAACTCTGGGAAGGGTGTACAACAAAAATGCAGATTTTGCAGTGATGTTCGCAGATATGAGGTCTATTCTTCATAATTTGTCTACATGTTAAGATTTAATGAGGAACATCTTGTTCTTCTATTTTTCAACAGACAATATGAGTACAGGCTTTCCATAATGAACAATTAACATAAGAAGCCAAGGACAGAGTAAAGCAAATACTGTAATTACAAAGGGCAGATCTAACCGATTTTGCGCGCAAGAAAGAGATATCTCCTTTTTTTTTTTTTTGATTTTTTTTTTTCAAAAGTGAATTATAGTGATCAAATTGTCGGTGTTGAAGAAAACAAGTACACAATGTGGTTACGGTACTCTATAAATTCAACTCTTCAAATCCCCTTGTAAAAGGTGACAGTAAAGGGACAAAATGTAAGGGAAAACAAGGTCTTTTAATACGTTCATTAACGAGCCAGAAGGTTCAGGTAAATGTGGGAGAGAAAAAAAAACATATAAGGCTTAGGAGCAGAAACGGACCAAAAGAAGAAAAGTAAAAGTAAACTGCATGAGCTCGACTTCTAGAGGACCAATCTACAACTTCAAATTTCTACCGCGCCGGATCTAACCCGTGGAATCAGCTCCAACCGATAAACGGTGACAAAGAGATGATATTAAAGGACTCCATACCAGAGATGACAAAATCTGTCTCTCGACCACACGTGGAAAAGTAGGGCAGGGAAGAAATGCAACATACTAATGGAGTCGCAAGGTCACATACGGTGACGTCTAACGACCTCTTTTCCCTTGTGTGATGACGTCAACGTCGTGTCGTGTCGTGTCGTGCCCAGCCGTGCCGGACTTCAATCGTGAAATCAGCAACAACCATTAAACGATTAGAAAGAGAGGAGATCTGATACCCCGGTTGAGCAACGTGACAGGCCAGAAGCCTTGAGGATCGCGCCCAAAAACTACGGTCGGGGGAGATGAAAAGATAAAAACGTGATATGCACCTACGTAAGGGGAATTAACAATATGACGCTATTAGTGATCTACAGTACTACTTTCTTTGCCCTAGGCAACCCTGACCGAATTCCCCCACACCCCCACTCCCATCCGCAGATTCCAAGGTCGTGGCATTACTTTCCAGACACCCATGACCCAAGGACAAATTTGACTATCGTCTGTACAATAGCAAAATACAATGGAGACTGAAAAAAATGGATGACGTCATTTTAGAGAGCGCGATGTATTGAGAGAGAAAGACAGAGAGAGAGAAAGATATGTATTGAAAGTGTGTATGAGTGTGCAAATGACAAACAATGAGTAGTTTGGATGGAGTGAGCGAAAGGACTCAATACTGTATGAAAACACTGATGCTACTTTTACTCTTATACAGCTGGCTATTGTCTCAGCTCGACCACCTTACTGTAATTGTTACTGTTACTGCTAATGTTGTTGTTAAAGCAAATGGAATAATATTAGTTTCCCTTTTTAGTTGAAGACTTGTGAGCACTGGTCAAACCTTATTCGCAAAGAAATGTACACTAATATACGATTCCGGAGTAATTTAAGATTCGACACGGCGCCAATCCATACTTTCGAGTTCTTGAGTAACATTCGTTATTTTGTGGCAGTTAGTGGCTCGGGATCAGAGCAACACGGCGAGTAGGCGAGTTTTTCGAATACAGACAAGTTCCAGGTTGCGAGATCGTAAGATTAATGGTTATTGATGCGCGAAAATCAGAGACCCTAGCATCGTTGCAAGTATCGAACATCAAAATGGTAATCGCAGTGACCCGGCCGATGTTTAGGGCGACTTTGACGATAAGTAATGACTGTTACTGTAGCGTCCTACTTAAAAACGAGGAACAATTCCAAAATGCCCATTCTCTCACAGACTTGGATCCGGGTTCATGACACTGGCAGTCTCAAAAAACATAGTTTGGCATGTAATTTAACAATGCCACGTCACCACAAAATACTGAACACATTTCAGCATGTAACTTTTAGCATGTAATTGAGAACCTACTTAACACTACAAGATTTTTACTTCTTTTGTAGGGGAGAGAACTTCTACGATGTCATCGCAGTGCGGAGTGCACCGATTAATTATGACGCCAGGGGGAGTAATCGTCATAAGGAAGTTCGTAGGGGTTTTCAACCGTATGTTCCTAGATCCTGACCTTTGTTTAAAAAAAAGGGGGGGCTTTGCATAAGGTTCATTTAAACTGTAAATGAGCACTTGCCAAATCATTAGTAAATTTCATTCACAAGATAATTAAACTTGAAGTCTCCTGTCGAATGCCCTTTATAGTTCAACAACAACAACAACAACAACAACAACAACAACAACAACAACAACAAAGAGGTACAGCATTTAAGCTTAATCACTTGTATTTTGTACGTCAATAAACATGATGCGCTTGTTAAACTCTTTACTGCCTTATGCCCAAGGAAATGCCTAGGCCTGTGGTATCATAGTTTCATAATGATAAGAATGCACAAAGACGCTTTACTTCTACACTTTACTTGTTTATTGACACAGTGCTTTACCTTCCCTCTGAAAACTAATGACATGTTCATGAAGATCTGGGATTTTTTTTTTTGAGGGTGCCCTGATTTGAAGAATTTATATGTGATTCCTCGTAGTAGAGGGCTTAAATATATCCCTGATATTCTTAATAAAAGGAAATTATTTTTGGCTGGTTGAGAGTCTCCCAACTAGGGCAGACGCTCTAGCTCTAGGTAACTCTAAATACCGCCAAAGAATCAACCAACTTTGAGAGCATAAGACTGCTGAGATAACTCTTAAATAATTATGTTAGCATTTTTATGGAAAGACCCAGACTCAGGCTACGGCAAAAGTGTGAAATACCTTAGGGTATAAAAACCATCATCTTTGCACACGGCAATAAACAGCTAATATTTACATTGTACAGACAAGATCATCTCTGACCCTAATACTAAGCCTTGCGACTTACACACGTGACTTCATGACCATGAATACGAGAGCGCGCCGAACAGATCGCTGATATCCGATCTGTAGCGAGGCTTACAAAGCTTTAAACCCTGACTTTTCTTTGTAAACTAGAGTCGACTTCGCGTAATCGCAACTCCTTAAGAGCACAGAAAATGTGCGATTATCCAAAGGCACTATTTCAGACAGTATAGTAATCCGTTAGTAAAAAAAAACATTGTGGAGGCAAAGCTGCGATTGTCCAGGACCTGTGACTCAAAGTACATGTATACATGTACTGGGGTATTTTAAATATGCAGTCATTAAACTAAAGTTTTCATTAAGAGGATGACAGTTAAGCAGAGTCAACTACAACACAACTGATATAACAAGTTCGCCTTTCTAGTTTCGGTTCGTCTCAAATTGGTGGTCTTAGAAACCCGCTGTGGTGAATGAAAGACCAGCGAAAATTAGAATAACAATGCGTCTTGGCGGGTTTCGAAAGCCGAACCACTTTCTGACTATGCTTTGAGAATCCACGATAAAATTAAAAACAAGCATACCCGAGAGAAATACGTGTTTACATATTTGGATTCGCATTTCTTATCTATTCAGGAGTAAATATTATAGCGAAGCCTGTTTCCTACATCGGTGATATAGAAGAGACTATAACTAGCTACAATTCACGACAAAATAGATGTCAGCACAAAACTAAAAAGAGGAAATGGCCAACAAAGTTAGAAAAAAAAAAGAAAACGTTAACGATGGCACACTTAATTCATTTGGATGAAGATCAGTGTATAGCCGCAAGTTTAGGCATGTCTGCTTTAAGACTAAATATTCGATAATCCTGTCTATGTTACGGCAGATTTCCTATAAAAAATAAGCACTTTCATAAGTTTTACAGTATCCCTGTATCTTTCTTATCCATGCATTAATGTATGCAACTGTAAGATTTTAGGTTTTTTGTTTTTCTTTTTTTTTTTCCCGTTAATTTCAAAATTTACATCGATGGTTCCTTTAAAAATGTACAGCTTTCCCAATCGAACTTTTTTTTTTTTTTAAATTTCACGGCAAGAATTTCACGGCAAGAATCAGTTATAGTTATATAAAAAAAAACAACCCAAAAACCCATTTTTGCCAGCTAACAATAACCTTCGGGGTTCCCATCCCTACCGCATGCCTTGACATCGTCACGCTCTACCTTGGTCCAGCTCTCAAAAGAGAAAAGTTTAATTAAGGATGATGATAGGAACCGTACAATACCCTATGGGAGGCCTGTCAGCTAACCAAGATAAACATTTTGAAACGTCACGGTAGAAAGAACATCTTTCTTATGACTATCCCATAGCGTAGCCGCTGAGACTTTCGTAAACGACTGGCGGCAACAAAAGAATAGTTCCACGAATCCTTTTCAGTCAAGACATGTTAATGGGACGGTATGGTACCCCACTAGACAGTCAATCAACCGGTTTAGATAGATAGGTAAGATGTCAAGGAACAGAGAGCAACACTCTCTTTTATGACAATAATCGCTGAGCTTTCCTGAAGCAAACTAGAACAATGAAGGTCTTTCACGAACATGTCCAGACACTGCTCAAAAGGCGGAAAGTGCTTTGCTTTTATTCAGCCATGGGGTCTTAGAACACCGAGTGGCCTGCCGCCAACTCATCCGTCCAACCGACGAAAGACATCATCATCATCATCAATGGTCATTTCACAAGCATATCACTTAAGACGACTACAAACTACGCGAAGGTACACAAGGAAGATGAGGGCTTGACAGACAATAGGCATTTTGGGGGGCTTTTTATTAGAATCCCATCACTTATTATATAGTTAACTCTGTTTAATTGTCGTCCACAATATCGCACTTTTCGTTCAGTCGCAACATATTTCTGAAAACAGAGCCCAAAACGTTGAAAAGAAATAGCCCCAAAACTCATCCCCTGCTATACTGCGACCTTTCCCACCCTCCTGTGGGAAACACAGTTACACAGAATCATATTTATTGACTTGCGGGGTTGCACTGTCGACTTTGCTTAATCGCAATTCATGAAGAGCATGAAAACAGGATCAACTGAGTTACGACTATCCATTGACCTTTTAAAGAAATACATGTTTAGTGTCATGAAAAATGTTGCGATATAGCGGAAATTGCGATTTCAACGATAAATACGGAACTGAAGAAACTTACCACCAATTAACTTGAGGCATTCTTCCATATTTCCCCAGAATAACCATGGAAAGACGTTTGTACAGGCATCTGCACTTTTGCTTTCTACTGTCATGCGTCTTGCAACTTCCAGTGATGATGGCAGCACCTACCCAGGCTCTCCCTTCTTCGTCGTCTGTCGAGAGCAACTCTTCCAACGCTGAGTTAAAGAATGAAGACATTCTCGAGAACGCCATTTCCCATCTCCATGACCACATGACTGATCGAGCCAAGGAAAATGTGATCCCTCATTTCGCCAACGAAGATCCCACGCAACAGCTTGGATCAGATCAGGGGGAGCAACCTGACAGCCACGAGCCCAGCAGTGTGACTCAGGAAGAGTTACCCCCTACTGACGTGGTTAACGATACCTCCGAAAGTTACACTGACAACAGTATGATGGGAATGGGCAACAACACTGAAGATGCCAACAACGGTGAATCCAACCCCACAAGTACATTAAGTAATGTCATTTCTCGGGGTCCAGTTGATAGAGGAAACATCACCACACCAACTCTACCATCAATACCAACAACAGAGGAGAGTGCAGCTGTCCATCAACAAAGTGGTAATGACTCCAAGGGAGTTCGAGACTTGACCAGCCCTCCTGACACTGGACACCCTGAAAGGCAAGATAGTCACATCATAACCACAGATTCTTCCTTCGGTGTCAGCACTAGCGAGTCTCCTCCAGCAACGACTGACGTACGTGAGGGAGACCACACTATGTCCAAAGCTGATACTGCTGTAGAAGATGACATGCAGGATGACGGTGTAAATTCCTTCGTAGAGCTGTTGGTGAACAAGGAGGGTGACAATCCTTCCACGCGAAGTGGGACTTGGAATGATACGGATCTCCACGTATCTCTATCAAATGCTGGTGACGCGGTCTTGGTGACTTGGGAATTTGATTCCAACGACACGGACGTAACCGGATTCAAGGTCAGTTATCGCACGGATGGTAACGAAGATTATGACTCGTCCACACTCGGCAGAAGAGTTCGTTCTTTCTCGCTGCACTCCCTCCATGAGGATGAAGATTATTCCATCTGCGTACACGTGCTGGTCAACTACACAGCGGTCAAGGAGGCATGCGCTGAGTGGTCCGAGTCGTCTATGAAAATGGTGGTTGGCATCATGGCTGGCTTGATCTTCCTGATACCATGCGGTATTGTGGTTACCTGGATCATCCACAAGGATCGCAAAGTGAGGCAGCGATATCTTCCCGTTGATAAGGGCGACGAGCCAGTAAACAAAGCCACTGACAATAATGAAAAACAAAAGCCTCACCCTCTCGATCAAAATGACCACAACGGAGTACTCGAGGGAAAAGGAAAATCTATCGGCGGTAAATCTCGAGCGAAGTCAAGCAACCTGAAATCCAACCCAAAATCGCTGGAAAAGACCCTCTGCGACCATGGTCATGAAAATCCTTGCACTCCTGTAGCAGAGGACGACGATGACTTTGGCAAGAATGGTCCGTGGAAGAGAATGAGCCAGCAGGGTGCTCAGCTGCGTGCCAAAGTTGTGTCAACACCTCAGGCAAGTGCTCCTGCCAGCAAAGAATCTTCTTCATCTTCACAGCCTAAACCATCAAACCATCAAAACACGGACTCGTCTGCTTCAGCAACAAAAAGCAATCAGCCAGCCCAGCCCACCGTCGCATCGACATCTCAATCGCCGACTGTTCCTACAGACAGTATTGCTCTGAGCACAGTGCATTCTCTTGATGACAGTGCTACCAAAAACACTTCATGCACAGCGCATACCCAAAACGGCAATGTGCCTCATGCTTGTAATGATCATGCAGTGTCACCAGCAGCAGCTGAACCTTCAGAACATGAACATTCAACGGAAACTGTTCTCAGTGGGAGCCTGGCTGAACCACAGCTACGTGAGACTGATATAATATAATGTTGACATATGTAAGCCACTGTGAAATTCAAAAGGGCGCCTGAAAATCGCGCCGCATGAGAACATGCAAGTCACAAGAGTGTCTGAAAATTGCACCGCATAAGAACATGAAGGTCACTAGGGTGCTTGAAAAAATCGCATAACATGAGAACGTGAAAATCATAAGGGCGCCTGAAAATCACGCCGCATGAGAACAACGCCCTGCAACTGAATACCAATTTACTACCATTTCTATAGATCCGATTACTATAGTAGCATTCTGCTGTCCCTTCACTGGCCAGCTATTTGGTTGCTGCGAGAGACATAAACATTGGAACTGATATGTTTTTAGCTGTTGGAGACTGAGACAGATTTCCCAACCTCTCTTGGTGGGCATATCTCTTGACGCCACCAAACAATCGCATACACCCCATTCGGATCGGCCAAAATCCACTGGTAGTATGGTCAATCAGTAAATGGTATTTTTTGTTCATACAGAAGTACAGTAGTCTGTGTATGCTGTATCCATGTGAACCCTTGAGTGAGAACCCATGTCCAGTATGATATTTCTCTACTAGCGTTGTTGTTGTTTTTTTCCAAAACTCATTTCCTTTGTGGGGAAAGATACTTACAACGCATAGCAAATCATGGTTGAGTCTAGAGCATTCAAATGTACACAATGTTTGTTGTTTTGTTTGTTCACCCAAGAGACATGGGTGAATCGAACCCCCAAATTAGGGGATAAAATAGCTTACACGGCATGAGAACAACTTAACATAAGGCATCATGAGTTGGGGTTTTTTTTTGCATATGGTAACTTTTAACGGCAAGGCGTAGCCAAAAACCATGCACATTTTTTATTATCATCTTGAAATATTGGGACCAAACAGGGGGCTCATAGTAAATGTTCATTGCACTGACTTATGTGCTGATGTTCAAGTTCTCTTAAATAGGTTAACTCCCACTTCATCCCTGTATATACAGTGGGCTGTCTAAATCAAGCATTAGGTGACATAAAGTACTGGGGAAAAATGCAGACATCTGAGTGTGCATTGTGACATTAATGCAGACTTAAACAGGGTTGCCACAGAGAATGTAACGTTTTTTCCTTCATGATATATCCATGTAGTTTAACATTATTTCAAAAAAATTTAACATAATTTGAATCACCACACAGCTTTTTAGCACCTGCAATTTTCCTTCTAGTCCATGCACGGAAGAATGGTTCCAAAAAAAAATAAATAAACCACCAGTCTAATTATCATAGTTTTCAATAATATCATTTTTGTTCCATGACAGCTGGCCATGTTTGCTGCAAATGCCAATGGCAATTATTTTCCTTGCTTTTTTTTTTTCAGATTTTCTAGGTCTGTGACAACTCTGGGAGAAATGTGCACTTAATGGAAAAATAGTCACTTCAACAATTTTTGCACCGCAACTTACAAAGCAGTGTTGATAAATTAACAAATGTACATAACACTACATCTGCTGCAATTGTTATAACTACTTTTGTTATATTTAACCTTGTGTCTGCTAGAGTATATGGCTGTGTTGTAAAGTTGTAAACAGATGTGAATTCAACACTGTGTTCCCAATCCCACTAATTCAATAAATTATTTACAAAAAAGTACTATCTAAATACTGTATATGCATTTACATTTTGTTTTCATTTTACTGGAACAGCTGAAATAAACCAGCTGAGAACTTATTCTCATTCTGCTTCGATATATCTAAACTAAAATGTTGTTTGTATTTATCATTTAACGGCTGTAATTGGAGTGCTTGAGTAAATTATGAATACTTGGCAATTACTTAAACTTTATTGTAATTATGTATGGCTTCAGTGCATGGATGTGTAACTGAGTTTCTTCAGTACGTGTTGAACCTGATGATGGATCACATCTGGTCCGAAAACTTGTTTTAATTTTACAGTATCATTGTGATCACAGTAAAATTTTGTAATTCTTTAATATCGCTGGTGCGGAGAGAACTTTTTAATTTTTTTAAAATCTTTGTTTCAAATGGATATGTAACCGAGCAAATGATGAAATAAAGTTGAGTTGGTTGATAACTGAGTAGTGAGTGAGCATAAGCGTTTGAGAATTATGTCATATACTGCCCACCCTAAATAACTCCACATTAGCCAACTTTAACACTGTAGCATTATTTTTTGATTTTATGAAAAGGGAGGTAATGCACTGCATGCCCTGATAAAATTTGTCCACTCCAACATTTCAACACTTTCCCAACACAGATTTTCAGATTTTTGTACTACAAAACACATTATCTGAGCATTTTGTACATTTTCATAATGATTGATCATGTATTATGCCAAAGTTTTGAAGTGGGGACTTATTTATGACAGGCTGTACATATTTAATGCTTTTAGCAAAAACTGACTTAAAAGCAGTTAGGAGAATCTTTTATAATAAAAATAATAATGATAAGTTCAAGTTTCATGTCTCAGCAATACTCATGTAGATGACTTCACAGCAGGTCAGGTTAGTCAATCACTTTGTCAACTCCCTAAAGGGAATGCACTGTTGCTGCCATCCTACAAGCCACAGAGGGAGCATTCAGTATTATTACATGTAAACAATATAACAGGGAGTGCTTCACTTTCAATCACAATATTTTTCACATTTCCAATGATTTCACCTGCTTTTTTAATAATATTATTTTCATGGCTGAAGGTCATATTTCTCATATAAAGACAGATACTCTTTTTCATCACTTCCACTCCCACAACCAGATAGAGAAGCAGCCACATGAATCCCAAACATTTTTATTACATAATGTACATTAAGTGTTGTTTTTTTTTTCCATTTGTTTGTTTCTGTGCTTTATTTCTTGGCCAGCTTTGAGTAGACTGGTTTCAGACATTTATGACTTCCTCACAATTTCATCAATTTTTTTGTTCACCTGTCATTGAACTCATAAAGCTGTAAATTAACCTCTGACAAATGACTGTATAAAACTCTGATCCCTGCGTTTTGGATTATCTGCATCATTACCCAAGACTAACTGCCTTGTATTTGCCTATGGTAGGCTGGTTATTATACTGTAGTTTCTGAAATTCTGTTCAGTGGTGTACTTTATGTTGTTCAAAGAACCTCCGTGATCTGTAAACATGGTTGCTTAACAGAAATAAATCTGCACAAATGTGAAAGGAATGTATCTGTTGGATTTTTTCATGCATGACATAGCGGAGTAAGAGATAAAGTGACAAAAAAGAACGATTTCAATCATCAAGCAGACAATAAAAAACAACAGACTTAATTTGGGACTCATCCCTCCTGGTCTGTCAGGAAGTGATACAACAGTTCGCTGCCAGGTATTATATTTCTGATGTCTGTCTACTGTTTTGCTCTCTGCAAAACAGTTTCCACTCTGACAAGCTAAATTAGCAGGAGGGACTTCAAGTATATGCGCTAGTCTGTTAAATGGGAAAAGGGATCCCCTGGCCATACATTATCACAGTAAGGTTTTTAGCCCGTTATAAGCTTAGCCTATCTATGTGCACGCCTGTCATAAGAAATTACATGACTCAGCATGCACAAAAATCATGTAAGGAATGACATCGGTGAGATTTCTCCAACTATCAAAGATGCCACCTCAAAGATAAAAAAATTTCCTGAAAACTTATCCAGACAACAGAAAAAACTGAAGGAAATTAAGACACCATCTATTCCCATAACATTTCCTGAAAAGTGGATGTCTTCACAGTTGGCATTTAACTCTGCTGTCTGTGACAAAATGACTCAAGTAGGCACAGGTTAAAAACTGAGTTTAATTCATTCTCATACCTTACTGGGTACGGCTTTCTTTATCAAATCTCAAGCAGCGATTCTTCATAATGAAATGGAAAATTTGCTCAGAGAGAAGTGCAAAGTCGCATGCGGCTTGCAACGCTTGAGGTAAACACTGAAAGCCGACTGTTTCAATAACCCTAATCTATTTGAGTCTTTTTGTCAAAATGTGGTAGTACTGACACTGAACTTACCAGGCAATCAGCACTACATCCCATTTCCACTGACACAATCAACATCTTGGAGAGGGCAGGGTCCAGGGGGAACTCTACCATGTTGCGGCCCAGTGGGGTGAGGGCACCAGTGTTGTCCAGAGCTCCCAGAATCCACAACTGGTACATGGAGTTGAGAATGTTGTCCTGTGGAAGAAAGCAAAAACTGGATTATCAACATCAACTGTAACAGTCACAAGTCTCTTGCAATTTCAAATTATCATTACCCTTCTGGGCCAGATCAGTTGAAAAGATTTCTCAACTCCTGGAGGAGCATACATTGCCTTAGTCATTTAGCAATGAGACAATGACTTCCACTGACGGAAGTCGGATACCCATTTTTCTGATAAACTGTTAAGGAAAATCTGAATGAAATGATTTTCCAACCCATTTGTATCATGGCAACTGAATCCACGATCTTTTGATCCTGATTCACATGTAAACCCTAAAATGAAATTCACCTACTATAAGAAATACTCCCAGACATGCACTAGGAAAAAAAGTCCCAGCCAAATTATAGGCCTTATGTCATTCTTAAAGGTAATAGCTTCCACATTATAACTGTCCAGATGACAGAATATAGTGAAAACAGAACATGTTATTAGTCAAAACTACCAGATACTTTCCACAAAGGTGGACACATCTTTTAAATCATCATCTTATAACCTAAGGATGGAAAATTTGCAGAGAGCAAAATGATCCCTACATTCAAAATGTAACACTACCCACAGTATCAATGTCCGTTAACTATGCTAGTCTTATGCTGCAGGGGAGAAAATGAGCCTATTTTGTAGCAATACATATACATCATCAAGGTAGCCAACAACCTTACACTTTATGAGGGTAACGCCCCTTGGCGCTGAACAAAGATGCACAGGCTGCTGTAACATTGACAAAGCATATCTGAAGCTGCATATGACATCACAGTCGTACAGAGCAGGCCAATATCCATTCTGTAGATGTACAACTGATTTTTAGGTTGATGAAAATGTGAATGAAATCACTAGTCATGTAAGTGAAAATATGCACAGAAAACTTACCTCAGGAGGTGGGTCCATGAAATGAAACTGTAACAAATCCTGCACTCCCAAAGACTTGAGCAGCAGCACCACATTGGCCAGATTGGTTCGCTGGATCTCTGGCACTGTTGTGGTCAGGAGTTCATCCTTGTACTGGCGGTGGGTGTACAGACGATAGGCTTGGCTGAACAGAAGACAAAAAAAAATACACATATATCAGGTCTTCCCAGATTATGGTACCATATCCCTAGCGATACACTTACTCCAGGCTGGAAAACTCTGCTCTAGACCAAAGAAACATTAGGCAGGGCATTTTTAAGCAGCATTGGAGCATTGACTATGTTCCCACTTTTACTTTCAATTCAAAGACTGAGAGACAAGTTGCACCAAAACTATTCAGAGGCAAACGTATTTGTGCCAAAGTTTTTTTTTTGTTTGTTTCATGGAGTAATTAAAATCTAAGGTTGAAAGACTAAGAGTGTGGACAGCTTCAGGAAGTACACAGAAGTACTCTCCCAAGAGATAAACATTGATAATTCGTAAATGGTCAAATCTGCTTAACTGCAACCCCTTGGGAGCATGGAAAATGTAGGTTTTAATAGGAACTGTGACTATCCAGTGATTTATTGAGAAATATAGCAATGCGTTGGGCGAAAGATATTGCTACTCAGAGTAAATTAGGATTATCCAGATTGCAATTATGCAGAATTGACTACAGTTCACACACTCACCCTGGACCTGTTCTGCCAGCTCGACCTGATCTCTGATTAGCATTGGCCTGGGGAAAATCAAAGGCAGAAAAAACAACATTATGTCAGTAAAAGCTCTGAGTTCTTAAATATGTCATTTTTAATACTGCAGAGAATTGATGTAAAGAATGAAACATTGTGATGTGGAATATTCATGATGCAACAGTGTTTCACAGTGAAAGAAATAAGCTTCCTCATTAAGTTAGTTTAGTCAACATTACCTTGGAGACCATAATACTGATTCTAGCACAGATTTGTAGTGACACAGCACACACAAGAAGTTACCAATTCTCAATGATGGAGTAGGATGTCTGTGTGGGCAAATATGTTTAAGAACCATTAAAGAATAAATAATGACTGAAATTATAAGCCCTTCAAATCTGTCTAACAAACCAAGAACCTTTAATGACTCTGAACGACATATGCATAGCCTGTTTTCAACCATCTGCACAATACAGTAAGGTTTCCCTTAAGGCTAGAAAATGTCAATAAGGGTCAACAATTTTTAATACCTGACTGATGGGGAAAATCTGTAGAGCATCCATACCAATCTTGGGGTTGTACACTTTCAGTTTACAGTAGCCTGAGTCAATCACAAACATGATGCCATCAACTGAAATGATCAAAGGGTGCATATTTGTATGTAGCCCTTGCGAAGGGTAACTCAACAAGTATTTAAGGAAATGCACAGAAACTTTTGACGGCACATACACAACCGATGCCCATCTTTGGTCTCGTCTTGTTCAAGACATGATCTATGGAACTGCCATCCAGGAAACTTGCTCTGAACAGTAGTTACTGGTTAATCCTGTATAAGAATGTAATAAGTGCCAAACCTAGGAGATGTTCTCAAGTAGGCATCGTTTGCAAATAAAGAGATGTGATATTACACTGGGTCTGTACTTCAAGATTACCTGCATAAATATTTCATAACATCATCATATGACAACACAGACTTCATTAGTAAACTTTTCAAATCTGACACCCATGTAATCTAATACAAAACTGTTATGCCCTTTGTAGTAATACAACACTGTGATAGTGTTTTTCAAAGTTCTAGTTTCACTTAATTATAATTTTAACCCAACTGCAAGACTGCTTAATACTATATTCTTTACAAAAGTTTAATAACAAACACCAGAGCCATTTAAAAATATCCTCTGCTTTACTGAAACGTTCTTCATACTCTTGTAGAGTTGCACATAAAGGGAGTCAACCATCCTTAATTCTAGTCATAAAATTAACTCTCCACTCCATCTTCTCTGACTCCTTCAATGTTATCATTTCCTGTAAAATTAATGTCACATACATTCATTCCCTTAATACAGACACACAGAGATTTAAAGAGTAAGTTGTCACCAGGACACACAATGTAAATAAGTTGTAGCATGGTAATTTATATCATCTCCTGTATTTAGATACGACAGAACTTCGTGAAATGCATTACCTTTTGCAGTTGTCACTGCCAGCATTTAAAGCTGATGATATAGCCTTATGTAAAAATACCAGAAATGTTCCATAGTCTGACTAATTCTTTGCAAACTTCTGATGTCATGTACTGTGTTGATAAAACGTTTTCATTTGTTTGTTTTTTTACCTGTGAGAGAGGTTTCTGCAATGTTTGTAGCAACCACACACTTGCGTACACCATCAGGGGCTTTCTGAAATATCTTGGCTTGCAAATCACTAGGGAGCTGAGAGTATATAGGTAAAATGGCAAGCGGAGGTGCCTCTTCTAGCTCTCCAAGACGTTCTGAAAAAACAGAGTGTATACTTCACATTACATGACAAAATAAAACATCCAAGTAGTAGCAACTCACGCAAGATAAAAACTCAGAAGTTTGAGCTTTTAGTCAAATAATGAAATTACATCAACACAGCCGCACATCTTGAGTTAGAAGTTCTTCTTGTCCATGTTTTTTGCAATGATTTATGCCTTAAAAGAACCCTAGTGTACATGTCAAAATACAACTTTTCATTGTCTGCTCTGAAATAAAAAAAGACATGTAGATAGAACTAAGTTCATTGAAATCTCTTTCCGGAATGGTTATATTTTCTGTAACATGTTTCAGATATGCGTCACTGAGTAAAAGTCACCAATTAATTTACCTGATATGAGCTCACAGGTAACCTCAATATCCTCCTGACCAGGCATAAAGATGAGCATATCACCTGCAAAATAAGAAGTCAGTTTATATAAAGTGTTAGTAGATTTCTGGGTCAGACTCAAACCCATCTCCTTACTTTAAGCCTAATGTAGCTTATCACTTTCTTTTGACATGCCATAATTCTTTACATTTTGCTTAAGGTCTCTTTTCACAGTTCATTACATCAATAAATGTTGTTTAGGCTCCACTGTCTCACAGAAGAAAGCTTACAAGTCATCATTTATATCTGTGTCAAATTCATTTTTAACCTGCAATATAACATACATGTATAACATAGACAAGAAATTCTCAAACTGGCTCTGAACTAATCAAAACCAATTACTGTCATATCTGTGTCATAATCACCTATCTGCTTGTTTCCTTTCTTACTTACATGGTTGTTGCATCAATGTCATAATATTGTTATCTCAGCGCAATAATCCTGTATCTGCTTTTAAAAAATGCTTTGTAATGTACAAGATTATTGCACAAAGGTGATATTATGGTCTTCAATAAAATTAAAGTGATGATATCCCGGGGATATTTGAATTCATATATTGCACTACAGCTGTGACTTTTCTTCCAACACTGATGACAAGATGAGGATGATACTGCTTGATGAGACTTACCTGCCAGTCCACCCAGATGAACTTGCAATGCCTGTTTCACTGCAGCATCAACATAGTCCTCTTGAGGATTCTTGGCATACAGGACGTCTACAGGAAAAGTGCGGCCAGGGATAGTGAAGACGGGGACATTGCCAAAGAACATAGCAAACTTGGTGGCATCCATAGTGGCAGAGGTGACAATTAGCTTGAGATCATGTCTGCGTGCAATCACCTGAAGATGTTGAGAAGAAATGGCATAAGTGCACAAAAGATGTTGCAGTAGTAACTGATGACCTCAAATTTTGTCTTGTTTGAAACTTGCACAGCCATTGCAAGTCTCCAGTCCCTTACCCAATTTTTCAAACAATAAGTTTAACTTATGAAGTTAACCAACCAAGTTTGTGAGGCCCTATTGTATCTAACAGCAACAGCAGGACCTTTACTCCTTAATTTAAATTACAACCTAGTAATTAAATACCCCTCTAAATTCTTGACACTACCTCACTGAAGAATGAACTAATGAATCCTACCTTGAACTATTTATCTTGTCAAAACATCCACTTTGAGACTTGTCATGGATTAAGAAATGCATTTGTATAGAATTTGAAATATCCTTACAGGCCATAGAAACTGCCTTACAAAAGAATGATCCCCAAAAGAATGACTTTTCATTAGTCCTAAGGTTACTGAGAAAAATATTTAACACAATGAGAAGGCCAAAACAAGAGACAAAGCTACATTGCACAACCACTTCAACACATTGTGTCTAATAATCCATGAGAAAAGTTCTGTCGTTCTATCTAAACATTGGGGATGATATAGGTTTCCTTAGATGAAAATTTAGATGAAAATTTCTTCAAACTGCTGTTACTAGTACAATTCTTAATGATGTATAAGAAAGATCTTTACGTTTCGTAGGAGGCCAAATAAAACATCTGTGTTGAGTGAACGCTCGTGAGCCTCGTCCATGATGATGGCACTGTAGTTATCCAAGTCTGACTCCCTGAGAGACTCACGCAACAAGATACCATCTGTCATGTACTTGATCATAGTTTTCTGTGGGGAGAGAAGACAAGATAAATATCAAATCATGTGGTGTTGCTCTGTGACTTGTGAATTGTTCCCAAACTCAACAGATTCACAGGCTGCTGAATCTGAGCTAAATCAGTTCTTTGGAAAGAGAAAAGAGAGGGGATGATCACTATATTTATGCGTGAAGTTGTTGATACAATGCTCGATGCATGGCATCATCAAAGAATGGATTGTGGAATTTAAACTTTTAACCTTTTCCGTAACAGGGGCAAAACAGGGGAAAATGGCAAAATTTTACCCATACGTTATTAATGGCATCTTGCATCTTTGGTGAGCAGATACTGATGCTAAACCTTCTCTGTCATATTCCATGCAGGTTGACTGTTCTGACCTAATTTTGCATGCTGCAGTCTCAGTGTTTTTTTGCTTTCAAAAACAACATGCCATACCCTTGTCCATTTTTATGGTATAGATGCCTGCTACATTGTTTTATATATTTCTTTGCTGATCAACACGCCATGCAAACTTGTTCATAAAGCACCAACAGTTTGAAGTGCACAGTGGATATATAATTACACACTACAATTTTGAAAAAAAGAAGCAAAATGCTTTTCTTTCTCCTAGACGAAAGCAATAATGACATTTAATGTATTCAACCTTCTTAAGTGCTGCACAGACCCCTCCAAATAATTTCATATTTTTTTGAAAGATACTTCTGCACATAAATGTGACAAAAGTAATTATATAACCTAGCAAAGTCAAAATGACAACTGGCAATTACACGACACAAGGAGCCTACGGCTCATGGTAGAAAATGTACTTACAACTGGCAATTATACGAAGCTGCACAAAGAAGAATTAGTTTTTAACAATATTTAGCCTCTCTAAACAGAAAAAACAAAGATTGCTCTGCAACTCAGCAGTAACAAAAATAGTTGTATGTCAGATTTCATGGATGGGTGGCTTGATAATTAAATGCACAGACGATACATAAAGGGTAAACACGTCCCTTTAGTTTTATTAGAGTATGATATACAGTACCTCTGATGTACAGTCCTCAAAACGAATAGCATAACCAACTTCTTCACCAAGCCTTACATCCATCTCTTCTGCAACACGTTTGGCGACTGACATGGCTGCCACTCGACGAGGCTGAGTACATCCAATCATGCCAAAATTGGTATAACCATCTTCATGGAGATACTGCAAAATTCATTAAAGAAATTTTATACCATGCTATCCCATATGGCGAGGTCATACTTCTAACTGTTAGAATGAAATTATCAGGGCTGACAAAACCTCTCTTCTCCCTCTCTTCTTGTGGCACTGTCTGATCACAGCTTTGGTTCCTATAACTGTGCACAATCAAATCACCACAAAGGCTGTTTCATATCTTTTAATGCAAGATATTTGAAACTCTGCCAGTTACTGTCAGGAAATATATTATGATTTTTTTTCCCCTCTGTCACTATTTTACTACAGGTTTGATATGCAGAAGTCAAATTTTGTCTTTGTAAAGCCACATCATTTCCATGGATATGGTACTGGTTGGTATTACAAAATCCTTGAGAAATTATGGCCCCTCATCAGTAAAACAGGAGGAACTCTAATTAAGTTAGGCTGCCTACTTTGTGTCAGAACAGTTAAGGGCAAGTAGGTCATTTTCATTAATAAAGGAAATTTTGTCATTTTGGGGTGAAAAATAGGTCAGAAAGGAAGATAAACGGGGGTGTTTTGCAATCTCCTCCCTCCTTTGCTATGGAAACGCCAAATGTTTGGCCACTATATTGGAAAATATGCATAACTTTGAAGCCTGCAATCTGGAGAACAACAGATGAAAGGATGCTGTTGTGTTTTTCCATTTGAAAGATCACTTTATTTAAAACAGAATGTCACGGGCTATTTTTGATTTCTTGGATAGATATTTTTTAAACATTTTTTTTCAAAATGTCATGAAAAAACATTGAAAATTTTGAGAATTTTCAACTTTAAAACTTCATTAAAGATAAAAAACACAAGATATCCATAAAACCCTGTGACAATCTCAAAATTGGACCAGTAAAAAATCAGATCGAAGGGATAGAGTGACGAAAACTGTGATTTTGAGATAATTGATGATAAAGATTACCTGCAAGATGCATTTGAGACAAGGTGACCATTTCCTTTTGCATCAAAATAAACTTTTTGAGACAAGTATCATGAACAGGAATCGATACAGGATATGCCGCCGTTCAAGAAACTGTCCTTATCTCTCTTTTACACAATTTGACCCAATTTTACCCCTACAGGATGCCGCACTTGCCCTTAAAAAGGATATAGGTTGGTCATGCTAATGTACCAATTACTTTATCATAGACATAAATGAATCACTACACAGACCCTTGAAGAAAGTTAGGGAAGATCCACAATGAAGTTACACATGTTCAACTTGACTGAGAGGTTTTCATGTCATCAAAAAAAAAAAAGGCAAAGAAAGGAGAGCTTTATGGCAAATACAAAGAATAGAGAAACTTACCTGAGTGAGTTGTGTAGTTTTACCCGAGCCTGTCTCACCCACGATGATAATGACACTGTTGTCTCTAATGATTGTGAGCAGCTGGAAAAGAGGCAAAAGTATCATGAGCAAATGTTAGAAGTGACAATTCATGTCACACATTTAAGATAATTTGCAGCCATAATGTTTAACATTTGTTTAAGAATAAATGTAAGCGCACAATGCAAATAATGACTACATTTCCATACACACACCTGGACAACTTCAAAAATGTGGTGCTCACCCAGTCAGTGTAAGTCTGTCTTGATACAGATCTACCCTTTGGGATGTTGTCTGATCATTCAGACCATATTCATCTTTCAACATGGAGGACCATTGTAAAAGATACTGTCCCAATTCCCGCATTCTGCTGATAAGGTATTTGTTCATTTATGTCAGTGTTTAATAAACCCTTATTTACAATAAGAAAGCAGGCTTTGTGTGCAATGAATTCTCTTATCCGGAATTTAAATGAATCAGTTTGACCAGTACCTGGTTGCGAACAGCAAATATGGGCAAGAACTGTCGCTGCTCTTTCATGGAGTGCTTGAGAGCAAACTCACTAACAGCCTCATTTTTGTCTTGCATGACATCCGCAAACTTGTGATCGTCTTTGAAGTGAGATTCATCAGCTTGGTCCTGCAGAAGAAGGGAGAGGTATGTTTACTATGACATCATTGCCAGCAGGTCCTCACCTCAATCTACAAGAGTTTTTTTTTATCCATGTGGTGAAATCTTTGGACTCTCTCAAGGTGTACCTGGGTTAGAGTCAAAGGCAGGGCTAGTGTTAAGAACAAGGTTATGGAGGACAGAGAGTACTTAGATATTATCCAAGGACAGTCCGAAGGGTGCTTTGTGATCCTCTGTCTCTAGGCTATTGCCAATGCAAAATCCATTAAAACACTATCGAGCCCTCAATCTAGATGACACAAAGGTCAGATCCCAGTACCTGCAGATACACTGAAGAAAACTGAGATTCACTCAATGCCAATATAAAATATTCTCTTAATACAATATTCAATTCATGTTTGTGAAAATAAATACAGTTTGGCTCAATGAAAATTAGCTTTCACACTTTTGTATTAACTTTCAGCCAAAGAAGTCATAAGTCACAACAAACATATCCTGGATTTGGATTTAGTTTTCTTGTCATGTGTAGATGGCTGATATAATGAAAGGGATCAACTGTCTTAAAACAATTCTGTGTTTACCTCTTCCTCATCTTCCTTCTTCTTGACTCCCATGATGTTCCCGATGTTGGTTCCTGCCAACTCCCACTCTTTCTTTTGTGCTTTTTTCCTTTCTTTTTGTTCTCTGTGTGTTCTCACCACTGCACAGCCCTTGCGAGCCACCACTGCCATATCTGAGGTAGGGTCCTAGGAGTGAGATTAAGATTACACATATCAGAAATTCTGAAATACATTCAGTATCATGTAATCTACTGACATTCACTACTTGTTGCTGCTGTTGTTGTTATTATTGTTGTTGTTGTTGTTGTTGTTTTGCAATCCATATATTAGTTTATTGAGTAGGCCTTTGAAATGCAATGCCCAAGGTGTGTATGAAGCTTAAAAAATGAAAGAGAAAATATGCTAACAGTCCTTGTTGAGTTCTTCATGCTAGGAGCTACATTTCATGTCAAATGTATCAAAACAGTCCTAAACAAATCCTGGGAGGAACTGTTGAGAGTTTCAGAGAAGCAGGCAGACTTACCCTTAGAGGAATGACTGGTTCAGGTTGTTTGGTAAATACAATTCTGCCATCCAGAAATGGTGGTACAATATTGTGGACTTGGAGGTGGACACGGGCTTCATTTTCATCATCAAAATCTTCATCGAAGTTGACCCTGGCTACAACACCACTGCGCAGCATTCGATTGGTTTCCCACAATTCATTATCCTGGTGAGAAGGTGTGAGAAAAATATTATAATAACAACAACAAGACAACAAGTTGAAGAATTTCAGGTACAAAGAGAACAAGACTGTAATGAAATGGATATAAGTCATGAGCATTTTAAATATTTTTTACAGGGCTATATCTGTAAGTCTTTTGGAACAGCATTTTCATTTCAAGACAACATATTACTAACAAATGGAGACTAACCTCACAACTAGTATGATGATCTGGTTTCATAGACTGCTTTAATCAGGAATGGCAACAGTAGATGGCAAAATTTTCAGATATCCTAAGAATATTTAAGGATTTTTTCATATGGAAGTTGCTTTGTAAAGTTTTTTAATGCATTTGCTTGATAAGAGTTCCTTCACTTCAGATATTATTTTCAGATATGAAAATTTTCAGCATTCTGCCATCCCTGTTAAATGGATTATTTGAAGGTGGGCAAGCTCAATAAAATATTCAAGTTTGCATATTACATAGTCACACTATTTGAACACAATATCTACCAATGGAAAAAAAAACCAAACAACTTCATGTGGCAATATGAAACTGCAAACACACTGTCCCCAGAAATTAAAGGAGAAGTATCAAAACAAAACATCGTCCAACCAGACCTTGTTGATTTGTCGCTGTTGAGCAGACATTCTCTTCTTTTTCTTCTGCTCCAACTCATCTTCCTTTCTCTTGGTGTACTCCTGTGAGGTGCCAGAGAAAGGGTTGTGCTCATCATCATAACCTTCATCCAGGCTGTACCACTCTCTGTCCAACCTCTTCTGCTCATTCTCCCAGTCTAGCCGATCCTCCTCTGTATCAAACTCAATATTCTCTTTACCTAGGACGAAACAAAAAATAGTGCAGGGATAATATAGTCCAGGGGAAATTATTTTGCCTAAGGAATTTTCCAAGATTTTCACTCCATGACTCAAAATAATTATTTAAAGGATTTCCAGCTTGTTCAGGGAAAAAAAACTGCATGTATTTTTAATGCAGTCTACTTCATTTCATCATATTCCGCATAACTACAACTTCCGTGATCATGCCTGGAATGATCATTGGCCTGTATCTTAAGTAATAATGATGTGAAGTTGTTTGAACAGGAATTGGCCTGGATGCAGGACTTATATACTGCACCTCACCATCATTATTCTTACTACCAGTTGTTCTACCAGCAATACTGATTTAAATATACAAGTCCTAAAGTGCCAGGAAGACAACTGAGCTCTAAGAGTAAGGAAAACAAAAATGGTTCTACTGTATAACATATCACTTCTCTTACCTGGCGGTCCACCTTCTTTGGGTGTGTACTGTATTTTCTTTCTCTCCTTCATCCACTCATTATACTTATAAGTAGGTGTTGCCTTAGGAGTGAAATCATCCTTCCTTCTGGATCTGGTAACAGAACAAGTATTTTAACCTTTTAGACCTTCAAACCTTGTAAATCCCTAATCTGGCACCTGGACAAAGCCATGTATGGATTTAGAAAATGACATACAATGTGTCAACCTGATCTTTTGGTCCCTTGGAATACCTTTTTTTAAAGCCAGACCAACATATCAGTCTTTCAGATTCTAAAGAGTAAGACTTATAAAGATTCTACACATGGTAAACTTTAGGGGCAATCAAAGCACTAAATCTAAGAGAAATACACTTTTGTGAAGATAGGCAGAAATTAGCTGAAAAATTACTCAAATTAATGAGACTTCATTCAAAGCAATGCATAAGGTCTCTGAGAAATACATATTTAGTGCTGACAAGAAGCAGCTTGGATTGATAACCTAATTCCATATCAATATGCTGCCAAGGGAATAAGTGTTTTCCAAGCAGAGCATGTCTGGTGTGCACAGTGCAGAAAATTACCCACTTGGGATCTGATTTGTCTCGTTTGTAGTCTCTTTCTGAACGATAACTCCGCCTAGAGTCCTCCCTGTGACGATCACTCCTCTCTGACTTCCTGTCCCTGTCACTGTGGCGATCACGACCTTTGTCAAGTTTTGGGGTGGGAAAATCCCAGCTGGATTTGGTTGGGGCTGGCAAATCATCATCATCCCACGCTGATCTTGAAGGGGTGTCTGATAAACATAAAATTTTTTGCATTATGCCTCCCTTGGTGTCTTTCAACACAGACTAAACCATAAGAAGAATGAATGTATATGTATTAATTATGCAGTCAGTTGAAATGAGACTTATTTTGTTGGACTAGGAACTGAGATATCAGGCTCTGAAGATAATTGGGGCAAATATCAAAGATAAAATCATATCTGTACACACAAACAAACAAAAAACAAATCAATTCCAGGCTGATTGGTTAATAACAGTTGATGAACCAATTTCCTGTGACTACAGATTAGATGACTTATGTATTGAAACATTGTTCTTTACTAAAGTACTGCCAACTTTCTCTGAACCTTTTTGGTTACTTTTCTCTGAACTTTTTCGATTACTTGGGAGTGACCCTCATGCCACCTCAAATGACAATATCTTGGGCCAGAATAATGTGAAGTCAGACATTTTCTTCATCCGAACTAGACACAAGCCAAAACCACTTAAGTCCCAGTTTAACTGGCTGCAAGACATTTATTTTATTTGCAAATCTGGAAAAATATTATTAAGACAGGGATGATGCTAACTAGGAACACAACATTGTATATTTTTGATAACTTTACACAAGTTTTTCCATTCACCTTTGATCCTGATGTCAGGTGTGGGCATCTCATCTCTGTTCGTGTGGGAGTGCCTTGTGTCTGGGGTTTCCTCCCAGTCCCGGGAACCCCGTTCCGACCTGTCTGACCTGTCAGATCTCACTGACCTGTCATCTCGGTGGGATCTCCTCTCACTTTCCCTGTCTGGTACAGTACAAATCACCTCACAGTACATTTGCTATTACCCTGAATGAAAATCTATACTGTTCACTGTGACTCAGTCAAATCGATATAACTGTCCTCTCACAAACCTGTTAGGTGTTCCAAAAATGAAAAAAATACAATTTTTTTAATAGGTCAAATTCCAACTATGTAATTTAATCCCACCCTTTACAAGACCAAAATTTTGTTTTGCAGTGCTCTGAAGGACCTAACACTATTTAAGCAGATCCTTCTGTATATTTGTATCTTAGATAATCAGTATACTGAGATATCCAAATGGTCCAGCATTTGAACTAATGACAAGAAATAGAGCCTTCAGTTATTAAAGTCTTATGACTCATAAATTCAGCATCAGCAAAGCAAGCATATTTTTCACTCTATGACAACAAGTCTATCAACTGATTGTGAAATTCTTACATAACAAGCAATACACAAAAATCACAACAGCCAAAACTAAAACACTAGTATGTAGTATTCCAGTAAACGCAAAGCCAGATGCGTGGCAATTGAAACTGCTCATAACTTAAAATAAAACAAAAGGGAATGGCTGGTCCATCTCTACATGTCTGAAAGCAAAAAACCATTTATATAATGAATCCATGCCTTTAAAACACAAACACCATTTTTCAAATGATCATTAAATTAAGCTTACTTCCAATAACCCACAGATAAATTGAACTAAAGATCTGATGATGTCTTTACATTTTGGTGTTAAGGTCCAGTGTCTCATAAAAACCCAGGAGGGTTACCATACCTCTATGTCTGTGTCTATCTCTGTCCCTATCCCTATCTCGATTCCTGTCTTTGTCATAAGAGGATGCCTTCAATCCTCTCTCTTTGTCTCTATGCCGCTTCTCTGCTTTGTCACGGGCTGCTGAGCTGACTCCACCTGGATGAGATGGAGTTTCCTCCCTTGGCTGTCGATAATGCCTAGATGGAATAACAGATACTGAGATCACTTAAAAAGAAAGAGATAGGTGGTGCAAGACTGATTGCTGGAGACAACACCAGGCCTACAAACCTGCCTGCTTTCAGCATTAGCAGGTGGAGGATTTGGTGTTTTCATCTCAAAAGAACTTAATGACCTATGTGATAGAGATCAGATTTGATAATATTACAGCCAACAGTTTATTTTCTACAAAATAAGAGAGAGGCAGGGTTGTAGCTGGGAAAAGGCTAATAGTAAAATAAAGAGCTGCCATTCACTAATAATATCCACAATTCCTGTAAAGATGATCCCTCTTGACTTACCTCTCTTTCTCTTTTCGATGTTTTCTATTTGATCTGTCATCTTCATCTTCCACATCATCTTCCTCCTCATCATCCTTGTATGACATGACTTTTGACCGTTTTGGAGTAAAACTTTCAGCATCATTTTGCGACTCCCTCTTTGCAGCAGCCAGCCTGTCCAGTCCAAGCAACGACACTCGGGGCACCTCTGGTTTCTTGAAAGTGTGGCTCGTGTCACCACTCTTTGAGGGACCTTTCTTCATAATGACCAGTCCACCTGCCTCATTCCCACTGCTACCCTCCAGTCTATGGATATCGTCATCCAAATCAAGGCTTGCCATGGTAATAGTTACCTAATATGGCTGAGGAAAAAGAATGGAGAAACAATATAATAAAATGTATGACCATGATATCACAATTACAAGGCAGAAACCTGATTCTAATGTTGTGTGACATCAACTGATATTCACAAGCGGTAAGAAAAAGGATCAGGAGAAATAAACCACTATGAATACAAGGTGAAGTTTTGAAATCAGATATAGTATATGAATCTCTAAAGTCTAAAGCAATATGATTTTGAACAGAAATAATTGCTTGCATTCATGGATTGATGCAAATATCAATTTTGACACTTGAACTTCATAGTGTGGTTGCAATCATGAACATTAGCAGCAGTTATGGACAAAACTGTCAAAACACTAAGTTCCCACAGTTATCTAGTTTTCATTTATAGTCTTCATTTCGCTTTTTTGAGCATAGCAAGTGAGTGGCGTCATACTATTAGCAGCAACAGGATTTACAAGCCAGTTTGTGATGTATCTGTTGCATTCATTTTCTCTGAAGTTTCCTTGAGGCTTGAGGAAATAACAAAACAGTCATATGGTGCCAACAATATTATTTACTTACTCAGTCATTCCAACTTACCTAATAGTAATGACAAGTATTAACAGACTAATGTCCCACGGCTTCACCAAATGACTTCTCGCAAATATGTTAGACTCGAACTATTTAGACTTTACATCTAGACTCGGTGAGATCTTGACAACTGCTGTCCAGTGAAGTTTAAATCGCAGAGCACTAGGTCTATGCCACTATTGATGCCTTCTCTTCTGATCCACTGGTCACTGTCAGTGTCAGTGTCAGTGCCAGTGTCACTCTCCGTCTCAGGCGTTCACCATTCAGACTGGTCCATAATTCTGGTTTTTCTCAAGTTATTTTTACTGTGCTTATACCAATTGTGTGAGCTCTTTCCTTGAACGTCGATCCTGTTAAACGAATGTCCAAGACTTTCTACAGTTGAACAAGGAAAGAGTAGACGATTAATTAAAACACACGGACTGGAAAAGAGAGTGATCGCTTCTGAAAACAGAAGAGTTCGCTGCCTCTGAAAACAGAAGAGTTCACTTCCCTGACTTTCGTTTCTCCATCGTCCGGTGATTTTTTTGCCAGGTAATTGATCAGTTTGCAAATAGATTTGTGTTTAGTTGTTTGCCTCCTCTAAAATTCGTTATCTTACAAGCGTGGCCATTAATGTACTGACTAATGAGTTGTGACATTCCGTAATAATACACGAATACATATGGTCCAAACAGTTCTTAGCATGTTTATGCATGATGTGTCTTCATTCATAAGTTTATGATAAGTTTATCGTGAAGTTATGGATATAGTCTTCTTCTCGTTGCTACTAATTCTCCGAATTTAATACCTACTATCAGAGACATTTAAGAATGCTACAGACCTACGCAACTCTAAGAAAAACACCTAAAGGCAAAAAAGCTGCTCCTGCAGCTGCCGTTTTGATTTGTTTAATGTTTCACACATAAAGCCTGTCTGGCAAATAAGTTTAACGACAACTTCTTATCTTCACTTTCGTATATTGTTTCACTGTTATGTGGAAATGATTTAAGACAAAATATACTCCCTATGATTTAAAATAATATTACACTGATATTATTTAATCATCATCTCTTCAATCAAACATGTTGGATATTTCGAAACGCCTTGTAGATTCGGCTTCCCAAGATCCAGAGCAACGATAAACAATATGGCGGACACACTACTGATTCGAGCTTTAAAAGGACAGCCCAAACAACTCACACTATGTAATAAAAACCTTGAGAAAATACCAAAAGCTATAGGAAAATTGGATTGTGTTTGCCAGCTCCAGTTGAAAAATAATAAAATAAAAAAATTGCCTAAAGAGTTGTGCCACCTCTATCAGGTAAAAAGCCCCCTCCCTCCCTCCCTCCTTCTCTCTGACTCTGTCTCTCACTCTCGCTCGCTCTCTCCATGTCATCCTTATGCTTCCTTTACAATGTTCAGTTTCTCCTCATCGTATGAACATAATATACATTATGTCTTCTTTCACATGCCTATAAATATATATACGATTATATATTGATACTATGTTTTTGTGTTTTGTTTTTAATCTAAAGGTTTCACATATGTCATATGAGCCCCTTCTCCTTCCTCCTCACCCCCCACCCCCCAAATGTTTTGTTATCTTGCATTCCAAGGAAATTCAGAACAAAAAAATGCTACAGACATATCACAATCTGGCTTGTGAGACTTAAAAAGATAGATAGATAGATAGATAGATAGATAGATAGATAGATAGATAGATAGATAGATAAAGTGTTTATCACTGAAGAAAACTAACGTCATGTCTGTAGTGACCATAGTTTCCATTATTGACCGTAGGAGGCAAAGTATCCCTTGTGTTTCAGGAAATTTTCATTCTAGACTCAAGATTCTAGGATGGTGAGAATTGGGACAACCAGTATACGTACACAATTTGCAGCAGAATGGAAAATACATTTATATGTAAATGGGGCTTTTCCTCTGATGACTAACTCTGTCATTTCATGCTCCACAATGAGAGTGTGTTATATCTGTCTATTGTTAAATATGTTAAACATTGAGCTTTTTGTTTTCTTTAGCTTCAAGTCCTTAACCTCGGAAATAATGCACTTGAGGAGTTTTCTCCAATTCTTCAACATTTACACAGCCTTGAGAAGCTTCACTTATTTGGCAATAACATCTCACACATAGATGGCAACGCTCTCAGTAAGTATTCCAAGCTGTGTTGTTCATTGTTCTTTGCTGTAGCTTCATGTGTCATGGAGCAAATAGCCCTCCTAAATTGGAGGTGGATGCATATTTCCAGGTGTATTTATTTCCTTGCTTTGAAACCGTGAAGTGCAAATTAAACTGTAAGGTATTTTATAGTATATTCATCACTGTTAGGTGAAAGTGTGTGCTTATATAATGTTAGTGACTTGTGAAAATCAGTTTCATTGGACATTTGTTCCTACAGGCAGTCATATACTTCTTGTTCATTCAACCATAAAAATGGAGTTTACTTTTCTTCACTTACAGATGGCTTCAGAAGTTTGACATTTTTAAATCTCAATGGAAATCAGCTGAAATCTCTGCCTTCAGAAATATGCAAGTAAGCTATGTAGATGTCACTTTAAAAGAATAATTTCATATTCCTTCCCTTCCATTCACCAGGCAATCTAACCTTACATATGGTCACTGTACCTCAAAAATGGCTTAAGTCATGTTTTCATACTTCTGAGAAGACAAGGGGGTAACATTTTTATGGGAAAGCAACAAAGAGTCAGCACCTATCTTTGCAACTACAGTTTTGACCGGAAAATATTAGTGCATATTAAGTTTTTCAATATGTCAACACAGGCCTTGATCTCATTAACAACATGGTGTCCTTATTCAGAAATGATGTAAATTTGACTTTGGTCATTTTCAAAGCACAGGGACAATATCAGTTACACAAACATTCATTCATTAGTCAAAGTGAGTAAATCTGCAAACTGGAGACTGGGTAACTCACAGATTCTCCTTTTATCTTATGGTAATTTTAGGCTGTGAGTCATTTGTCTTACCTTAAATATATCAAAATCTTAATTATATCCCTACGCAGTAAACAACTTAGGATTTTCAGGCACTCTTTGATTTGTCTTGAGCAAATATGGGGACTCCTGATTGTGAGCCCCAAACCATTAGGACCAACATTAACTTCTCTGTAGTTATGTCTTTGAATTTGATCTATGTAGGTTTAAATTTGTTTTCTGTTAGGTGTTTATATGTCTGTCTGATTGTTTGTAATTTTTTGGGGGGTCTGTGAGTCTGTCTAGTTGTTTGTGTATATTCTTTTACTTAAATACTGTCCAGTGGTAATTATATGTCCCTATTTTATAACATTGTTACTGTGGAAATAAACTTCTGAATCTGATTGTGAGATTATAAATCCCTCACATAGATGCTGACCAGTCCCTTTCTTTTTTTTTCCCCAGCCTTATCAGCATACAGCATTTGTCTGTAGACAACAATCAGTTAACAGAACTGCCTGTGGAGTTCTGTGCCCTCACAACATTAGAAGAATTTCATGCTGCAGGCAATAGACTGACATCACTGCCACTAGAAATTGGATATCTCATAAGTTTAGAGAAATTGTATTTGCAGAGAAACAAGATCAGAGAGTTGCCAGAGGTATCACTCACTTTTGAGGGTGTATGTGTGTGTGTTGGTGGGTGTGCATCAACATATCCTTATCATTTTATTAAACTGTCTTAAGTATGTTGAAGAAAATAAGAGACTTATGAGGTTTTCACAGAATGGAAATGGTGCATTATTACCTTTATTGATTTTGAAGAAACATGTTAATGGTTTTAATGACAGAAACATCAATAACATATGTTTTTCAAAATAAGAAAGCATGAATTTGTTGGAAATCTAAGTATTTCTGTTCTCATTTTATAAGGATATGATGGAAAAGACAGAATCTGCAGTTTATCGATAATGAAGATACAGGATGCAATGACAATATGCTGCTGAATGGTTGTGAACAGGTTATTGTGCCTATACCTGTGATGATAGCACATTAGACTTTGCTTCTGTAAGCATAGCTTTTATTGTACTGGAAAAATGGTTTTGATGGTTTGACTAGTTAAGAAATATACACAAGGCTTGGTGGCAATCACTTTATGACTGATGAGAAATATTCTTGCAAATACTGTTTACTTTTGCAGTAATGAAGATAGAAGTGAACCTTGCATTATCTATGCATTGATATTTTGCAGGGTCTTGGAAAATGTTACAGATTAAGGTACATAGATGTGGCAGCCAATGAACTCAGAATATTTCCCACAGAGGTAAGTATTTGTAAAATCAAATTTAAAAAAATGGACTTTTATTTACCCTAAAGGGAAATTGTTTAACAATGCTCTATAGTGTTATATATCTCATTCATAATACACAAGCACATAAAACAATGTATGTTATACAATATATAAATACACAATATTACAATGAATTACCAATACAGTCATTGCTAGTTGCTGCAGTGCAGTGCCTGGTCCTTCCAGCTCTAAAGCCAAGTATTCATTCACATCTGAAAGAAGGGGAGAAAAGGAAGTAAAGTGCCTTTCCCAGTGACATTACATTAGCCAAATTTGCCCACTATTGCACGCCCTTATTGTTGTCTCATGTCTCTAACAAGACCTACCTGTAAATTATAAGACAAACTGCAGCCATCCGATTCAGGAACTGAACCCACAAACCTTATTAGCCTTGAAAGTATTCAGATTATTAGAACAGTTCACATGCTGCATGGCCACACAACCTCCTCATTTGCTTTTTTCTAAGGGGATGACACCTGATTTTGGCCATAGCCTGTAACACAAAGTTTTAGTTGAAACTTGCTTGTTTTCATTGTTCCCGTATAACCATGCTTTTAAAACCATATGTCAGGATTGCCTAAATAGTTTGGGAGCTGGGAACTACTTTCAGTAGAAGTCTTGTGTAAACTTACATCACTGATTTTCTGATCTGCAATTCAGGGATGTAAATGTATAGAATGTATGTTACAAAGCTTGATATATATAGCAAATATTTTTTCTTCAGCTTTCCAGTCTTCCATTGAAAGAGCTGTACTGTGAGGAGAATCCACTATTACAGAATCTGCCAGTTCACTCAGTGCAAGAGGAGGAGGTTTTGTCACTCAAGGTAGAAAATCATGATGCCTACCTGTGATTGCTTGGAAAGTGTTGAAGGGTTCACATGTTTGAACTGTGGGGTAGGGAACACACTTGGCTGGTTGTTTATACTACCACTGACTACACCTAAGTGTAACATCTGCTCCTAATGCACAGTATATTTCTCAGATATAAGTAATATGGGCACAGCTCCTTTTAATCATGGCTTTGTCCATGCTGTTGAGGATTTGCTGTTGACCTGAGTAGACAATATTTAAAGAGTGCTCAGCTTAATGTCCCCAAAGGTGTAATGGTTACCTTCCTCCGCTCATATACAGAGAGGATTAGATACAGTTTTTAGTAAGGATAACAAAATTTGCAGTTCTGGACAGTTTGTTTCTTTTTGTCACTTTCAATAAAGAAATGTTATTCAGGGATGTTTTTAATAAATTAGTCTATTGCTCATATAAAATCAGATGACACCAGATTGAATATATGTATATGTCTCAGTGGCTTAGTTTTCCTTGTTTCCTTGATTAGAGTCAAGTATGCAAATTTTCCTCACAATGCCCTCCTTTGCTGAGAGAGGGTTTCAAAAGTAAAAGAGTGGAACTGTGTCTTGACAGTAGTCAGTGGGATTCTGATTTATTATTAGTTTTCAGCACCACATTTTATCACATAGTTTCACAACTCTTCAATCAGTATGTCAGTTACTAATTATGTACAAAAAGTAAGATTTTATGTTTTCATGTCTTGGACAGGAATGCATTATCAATTTCATATAGTTAAAGAAATCAATTCTGCACTTTGATTTTCTGTATCAGAACCAGTGCCTAGTGCATCATCATCATCATCATCATCAAAATTCTTGTAGATATCATGTATTTTGTAAATCAGGTTGTGACATCTGCTCAGGAACATTTGTAGTGAAAATGATAAAGGCACAAAGAGGTGGAAGAATAAGATGAAGGATTGGGAAAGACAAAACAAGATGAACTAGAAGAGCAACAGAATGGCAGCTTTCGAATAGAAATGAATCCAGCAAAAGGTAAAGGATGTTATATGAATAAATATTTGCAATTACATGTTTCAAATGTTCACTTCAAAACACTATTTACAAAGGTAAAAGTTTGCATTTATATTTTTCAGGAATTGTGTGCAAGATTTGTGATGAGAGAACTGAAAGACAGGTATGGAAACTACTTTTGTTATTCGATCTAAACAATAAATGTGTGGAAAAATGATAAATTCATGTGATATGTACAGAGTGTGCAAGTTATCATCAAAGCTTTTTATGCATTATCACCTATACACTTTATTGTGATAAATGTCAAATCCATCAATAGACGACATTTCTGGAACCAAATTTTGATTCTGTTTTGTCTGCGTGGTTTATCCCTTGTATTGCAGTTGTTTAAATTAGTCTTGTATTGTTTGTTTGTATGTTTGCTTGCCTGTTTCATTTTTTTATGAAGAAGAATGAAGGGGAAAATGAGAAGATTGTGTGTTCTATGGGAATTCTTTGCTTCTTTTTTAACCATCATGTCTATCATTGCTTCTAAAACAGACCAGCACCACCACCATCAGAAGATGGAGAGATTGATCCACAGTAAATAATTATGTGAAGCTGTATATATTGTAAAAAGGCTGTCTTGGGAAGCAGTGTGAACAATGCCTGCTAGTTTCCTGAGTCTATAAAGATGTGCACCCAAATTTTCAAGCAGAAATGGAGTATCTTAGATTTTTGTTTTTCAGGAATCATGTCATGTTAACCTCTCTGCAATTTTATATAATATCCAGTGGTGCACATTTATTGAGGATGTGTCAAAACTGTTAATCACCTGACGGAACCAGATTCTTTATATTCATTGCATACTGTACTCCCAAGGCAAGTTTATACAAATCAGTGACAAATATATTGTTTACAGTAATGCTGCAATGCTTCATTTAAAAAATCTAGCTAGGGGTCTTCAGAATATATCAGTAGCTTTGCATGTTGCTTTCTGAAAAAATGGAAAATGATACATGTTTTTGCTTGTTTTTGGTGTGTAATGACACACACTAAGGAACATGCAAGTCAAAATTCTCTCATTTGTGGAAGCTGATTCAGTGGAAGCCTCTTTCCTGCATTGTAAAAATTTCATTAATTTACAGTGCTAAATACAAATTTACTGTGCAATCTGCAGTTTAAAATCTCATTAACACTTTTTGCTGCTGGAATGTTAGAGTTTGGACTCTCAATCCATCTCACCCTTAATGCTGTACTACATGAATAACTAGCCCAATTTCTTGTTGTTACTGAAAACTACACTACACAAACTAGTGTCAGTAAGGCTTAATAAAGCAAAGCTGCTTAGAAATCTTAGTACAGCAGAAAGTGAATGTATGGTTACCTACCCTCAACTACAGAATGAAATTCAGTGGGTTTTATAGGTGATGTGAAACCATCATCTGGCCAACCAAAAGGAAAAATAGAACGTATCTAAGGAACATTGAGCCTCATAAGAGCAAGTCAGCAAAGTGTTAATCAGAAGCAGGATCTGCTGGTAGTCTGAAGGCCCATAAGCTGAAAACGTAGTAAATTTAGTTTTGTAGGCATTATGATTTTGCATAATCAGGCGTAAAAAAATAGCATAGAATCTTTTAATATTCTGAACCTTATTTTGTTTACAGTATCTTCAATTCAAACTATTTGATTTACAGTCATGTTTTTTTTATTCTCATGAAGTCTAACATTCGTCATATGTGCTAAACAAATATCAGAAAGACCATGATTGAAGAGGGGTTTTCCAGCTGTGGTCTGTTTTGAATAGAAGATGAAAAATCCTTCCTATTCTGACATAGAGTAGAAAGACTTGGACTTCAACTGAGGATTTTTTAAAGCGCGTGCCTACCACTGAATTTGTACAACAGTAGCAGCTCAACAGTAATTTTACTAGTTATTTTTAGGGTTAAACTATCAGTTGTTTTTATGAAAAATACTGCAAGGAAAATTTGTATAGGTATCTACTATTAAGTCAGAGATATCAGCATTGTCAACCAATGTTTAGTGCTAGGGATAATTTTGATTCATGAAACCTGATTATCAGGCACCTGTGATGTGTGTGGATAGCCAGGATAAGATATATAAAAATTTGTAAACGGCTGCAAATACCCTCATGTCAAGATCTTTGCTGCATTCATTTAATTTTTTCGTAATATCTTTAATTCTTGCTAAGGGCCTCTAATATTGTCCTTTTAAATTTGATAATGCTTGTTGCTTCTTCTTTATATTGACTTGTTATCTTTTAATGGGGAAGCTGTAAACACATTTCATAGTCATAGTACTTTAGGTTTTCATGTCTCTGTATGCAAATGGTGATCCAATCACCAGAGGAGAAAAAAGATAGTGTGCACCAAAGACATACCTAATAAATGAGAGTGTAATGCCAGAGGGGTGATAAATTGTATAAACAGCATTGAAGACATTATCCACCTAGACACTCTCCTGCTATGCATTACAAGTCTGCATTAGAGGCTACATGGCTACATTTTATTTAAAATAGGAAAGTAAGGCATTTATGTGTCTTGCAAGGGATATTGCATACAGACCTGCATGTTATGTGACAGTACAGAGAACAGCCTAAGACAGCACACTAGTCTTACAGTGCAGTGCTAGAGGATAATAATAGATAATTGTGAATTAATAAAAGTAACACAGAAATATGTTTTATGTGCATCTCAGGTAATACAGTGTTTTGTAATTTTGAATTCCCTGTGAGTTGCATCAGTATTTTATGTTTTTCTTTGAGATAAGCTCATAGGACAAATTAAAGCACAGATCATTTGATTTTTATATTCAATATGATTGATAGGTTTGAAATGTGTGTTTGACTTCATTATGACCTTGCTCAAGGCATGCTGAGTGAAGAAACAAAATTTTTATTATGTTGGTCAGGTGGTCCTACATGCGCAAAGCCATCCGACACTATCCAGACATCCGTAATATGCTGGCCCAGTCAAGTAAGTGTGCTGTGTGTGGTGACTCATTCCTCAACACATGGCTAGAGTGTGTCCAGTTTGTGGATGCTAAAAAGGTAGGCATTTGTTCAGTGCACTCAAATGATGTTACTCCTACTTGGCCTTCATACTTTCAGGGGTCATAAAATCTTCTCCATTTAATTGGAGTTCCTCAGGGGCATGAATCAAGTTTTAAACAAAAGGATTAGCTCATGAGTTTTCCATTAAAAAAAACTTTATTCTTGTATGTATATGAAATATGTTGCAATTAAGTGGCTTGTAATGAAATGGAGGAGATGGTAGTTTGTGAAGATGCTGTATACTGCTAGAATTTGCAGCTGGTATAAAAGAATTGGATCTGTCCAGAGGAATTGAGTTGATAGAGGGCATGCAAGATGAGACAGAAAAGGTACTCTAATTGAACTACGCATCTTAAAGTTGCAAATACATGTCGTGCCATATCAATTTACTGAAATCGCAGCTGAAATGAGTCTGGTGTTAGTAAGGCTCACTAAAGGGATGATACTGTGGTATCTTACTAGCATGATAATAAATTTATGGTTATATCCCTTGGACCATAAATATAATGAATGGCATTACCAGAGAATTTACCATCGAATTCAGGAAAACAGAGAAAAAATCTAGCCAGCCCTAGAGAGTACTATAGCAGAGTTTTTTTTTTTTTTTTTNTGTGATTTTATAAGAATCGATCAGGCCTTGAAAAAAACAAAGACTTGTCAGAGATCTCATGACAAGACCAAGTCAATGGCTCAAAGATAAACTCTCTTATCCTCTGTTTTGATTTCACAAGTCTGTTTGGAACCCTTGGTATATCTTTAAAGAATGAGAAATGAATAAGGAGTGAAGAAAATTACTGTAGTAGACGATGACTGCTGACCTAAATTTATGTTTTTCTTCTATCACAGTTGAAACTGGCATCTATATCTGGGTCTATCCCTGTCCGAGCCCTTCTTTGCTCATATAAATGCTTCAATGCTGCTGGGCACAATTATTATGGAGTTGCTTTCCCCTGATGTGAACAGTTCTCTTGCCTTGTTGTGCTGAAAGACATCACACTATTGGAACCTTGGAAAAGTAAGACAGGCCGAATAGAGAAACTTCACTTACAATGCTGTCCTCGAATGCGCCTCATTTTCTGTCTGTGGTGACATGTAGCATTTATTCAGAATTGTGGCTGAGCAGCATGGTATCTCTGCCTTTGAGCAACAGCTTGTGCTCATTTATATCATTTTATTTGCCTTAGGAAGCTTCCTTCTACATGCTGTGCCATACAGCCACAATAGAACTAGAGAGGGCCATCCCACATCAGCTAAGACTTGAGAGTAAATCACATCTGGATCTTTTTTCTAATGTTCTAAATTGTTCTGTGATGCCTTGTTTTAATAAAGCTTCATGTAAGGAGCTTAGATGTGTTAATGATATTCTTTCATGGTTCTACATATAAATAGGAATGAAATCGGGCTGCCAGTTCTTCATGTTGATATTCGCTGATACTAGTTCACAGCAACAACTAAACTTATATTTTTCACTGTCAAGAAAAAGCGTCACAAGTTTCTAAAGAAACAGGGGTATGTGACTGAGGGGAAAGAGTTATAGTACTCACAGAGAAATGCAGATTGTGCTTAAAAGAGAAATTGGAAAGGAACATAATTAGTTTTGGAATGGAATGTTCTTGTGGTGCAGTGCAGACATTTTTTTACAGTGCTGGACTCAGGATCTAAAGGTGTTGAGTTCAGTTCCTGTCATGGTCATGTTGTAAATGCCTTGGGGAAACATTACAGTAACATTTTCTGCTGTGCAGCCATATGTATAATGGGTACCTGGTTACAGGCAGTGACTGATATTGTCACAGTGCGAGTGATCAGTGCTTGTAAATGACAGCAGTGCTGTTTACTCACTCGGGAATTGAGAAAGTCCCTGAATGACTTGACCTGCTGGGATAGTAATATCTTGAAGTCATACAGTTGGGCATAAGCTTGGATACAAGACTTATAAATCATATTATTATTATTGTGAGCAGGTGTAGTATCCGCTTAGTCTAGTGAGGACTGTACATCTTTATATTTACTCCTTGTTTATTCAGGTTTATTCACTGACCCACCATTTCTTTGGCATAAGTCTTTCTTCTTGTTTCCATCTCTGCAAACGAGAAATGGAGGGATAGGGAGATAGGGATGAGAGGGAGTTACTGTATACCTCCTCTTATATATCTCCTCTGTCAAAAATAACTGATGCTCAAGTTTATCAGCTGTTCTTGTCAAAACTGACTCAGAATGCTCAAGTTTACGGTATCAGCTGTTCATGTCATTGTCATAGTGTTACTCAAATTATAAAGAGATACCATACCTTGTGTCATTTGTAATAAACACATAAGATTACTTACTTGTTATTCCAATCATCTGTTAGGTTATATTGTAAGCTGTGGCTTTAATTTTGCCTTTAATTTGGTCTTTATCTCATGATGAAACATTGATTGAAGTTGCCTGTGATACATTTTATATATTTTACAAATCTTAAAATGTAAATTTTCAATAAAATCTTCATTGTTACATTAGTATCTATGTTATTATGTTTATTATTACATGTATTTATTATAATTACAGTATTGTCATCATCATCATTTTTATTATTACTATCAACATTATTGTCATCATTATCATCAGTGTTACCACTATTGCAGTTGTCAGTTTGTCATCATTAACACAGTGAACTTGACCTTTTGAACCTTCACTCCTTAGAACATCTATGACATAAACTATGAACCATGTTGGAATGAGGCATACTTTGCCCACTGAATCAGTGTCACAGGATGCTCACATATATTCTTTCCCCCAAGATACTGTATCAGTGAGATGAGTTCATAGGGTTTGCTTGACCTCAGAAACTGTACTGTTATCAAAAAGTTAGTTTATGACGAACAGGACAAAAATTTTGGATAATGAACCAATAGGTAAGCAACCTTGTTATCTTTATGTGTGGTTGTCATCAGTCCATAACATTATTTAGTTATAAGTCTTTGTAAATGGAAAACAACCCAGTGCCTTGACAAATAACAAAGGTCAGATCATGCTCCTGCCATTGGGAAATTTCTTCTCAGCTTGTGGAAATATCAACTATGCTTAATCACAGCTCCTCAGAAGCACAGAAAATATTGCAGTTTTAAAAAAGTTTTTATAATGGAAAATATGTCATTTTGTTATCTCAAAAAATCAGAAGTTATGATTTATCTGATTGTGCTTACTCGAGAAGTGTTTTTTTGGTCATGAGGATCTGATTTCTGCGAAATGTCAGAAATGGCTTTTCATGTGGATCAAATTTTTATTAGTCCTGTATGATGTTGTTTTCGTGTGTGTATGAGCACATATATCTACAGTAATTTGGAATGACATTACCATCTTGCCAAACTGGCAATTCTGCCTCATGCTGATAGTTAAAAAAAACACTGTAACTGATTTTTTTTTTTTAAATGAGGGGTAGTCGCTAGAAACAACTGCATTAGCATTTTCCCTAGGAGTTATTGACCCATAAAAATTGTTTACTTGTAGTGAGCGCAATGAAATATTTTGAATGGAATTTTTTTTTTGTTCCCTGGCTTCATCGGGATAATATGAATTTATGACTGGAATGGTGGTGACACACTGTGGAATTATTGCATTGTGTTAGTGCACTGTGTTTAAAAAAAAAAAAAGAGAGATATAAACAAGAACTGTATGCAATTTTTGATTAAAACATGTTTATTTATTGACTTGCAAAGGTGTCTTTGTATGTAACCAACACTTTTACATGCCTCTCATCTTCAGCTTTCTCTCTTTCTCTCTCTCTTTCTCTCTGTCCCTCTGTTTTTCGTTCTCTTCATCTCAAATTCTCTTCCTTCTCCTCACATCTGATTACAATGACAAAGACAAAATGTAACAAATACATACTCTGAACCAGTGCTTTGTACACCATACATGCACACATTCATGTTTCTTTTGCTCTGCACAGGTTCTCGGTGCTCAGATCTTAATGTTCAGATCTTTGATTCAACAGATTGACCAGAACATGTAAATGCTTAAACACAAACAAGTCTACATAAATGGAGAAGACCATGAAAAATAAACATATTCAAATTTACATGAAACTGAAAAAATGCAGAACCACAATATACAAATCATCAGCTTGTGTGTCACTTGATCTACAAAACTTATCTGCTTACATAGTCAACTCCAGGTCTTACCGGAGCACTTGCAACTGAGTTGTTTCAAATGTGAGATATCCAGTCTGGGAAGCGCATGGGGTTGGATGGATTAGAGTTGAATAGCCACTTAACTGCTGGGCAGAACATGGTGAAAGGCAGTTAGGGTTGGAGGAAACAGACACTTGGTCCATGCTCAATTCAATGCCTATGTCTGAAGCTTCAAGAAATGTGGCCAAGTCACCTTACTCCACTATCTTTGGTTACTATCAAGAATCACAATTCCTTACTTAGAGTGGGGTAGGAATACAGAATTTAAAAAATCTATAGAAGGGACAAAAGCTATTTCCATGTGTTCCAAATCACTATCTGGCAAAGTTGAGAGATCTGCTGTGACCAGAAAAATGGTTACAAGAAAACCATCTTCATTATTTCTACAATGGTGCAACACTGCGTAGATTGGATACCTTGTTGTGTTCTGTAAGTGTGCAAGTATTAGAATTACCCAGTTCAGTTGTGAGGTGCAAGATAACCTATGACTGATGAAGTCAAGTGCAAAAAAGGCTTTGGATGAACTATTACAGTTTTTGCTGTTGCTACCAGTCTCAGGGAGAGCACTGCAGACTGTAAACACAGATTATGGTTTCCTGTTAATGTGTCTGCTTCAAATTAAAGACAAATTCTTTGTTGTAAGACAGATTATTTAGTTCTGAATATGGGGTTTCCTCCTTACTCAACATCTCTTTTAAATTGTAATCACATGGCTACTTGACAACAACAGCTGTCATTACCAGAGAATTTGGTATAATTTTATTGACATCAAACCTGTGTTTTGTCCCTCCTGTTGATTTTTTTTTATGTAGTGGGCGGAATGGTGGGGAACTCACATACAAACTATGAGGTACTTTCTGTTCATAAATATGGATAAACCCTTATGGTTCAGTACTTTCTGTTCATAAATATCGATAAACCCTTATGGTTCAGTCCATGGTTCTTTATTATGTAAAAATGTATCACTTTCTTACCTCTTCCCTGATTTGATTTCCAAAGTGAAAATGCTAAGATATTTTTACAATCTCAGCCCACTTTACTATCACAAATACCATCACTACAACAGAAAATATGAGGTAATCAATAACATTGAAACAATATACATACAAATGTCACTAACTCTACAGTACTACAGTAGCTGAAGAATCAGTTGCGAAGGATACACATCTGTTTTACAAGTGGAAAGTAGGAAATGTCATTAAAAAGAAATTTGCTAGTAAAAATGTCAGCTAGAGACCCTAGGAAGATAACCATAAGGCATTCTATTGTGCTTTTTTTTTTCCCCCAAAGCATTAGGTGCAGACAGGAATCATTCCGTCTGAAACTCAGAAAAAAAAAAAAGAGGAAGAACAAATTTATGCTTTTTTTCCCAAATTCATAATTTATACTGAAAAAATAGTGTTTTAGAAATCAGGACAGACAATCTTGACAGTTAAACTCCAGTGGATAACAAATTTCAATTTGGTGGACTTTCAATCAATTCCGATATCATTTTCAACTCCTGTGTTAGAATTACATGTATAGTATTTATCTCCATAATGTTACTCCCAATGTGAGTATGAAATGTCTCATGATGGCATTTAAATATCAAACAGGACCAAAATCTTTGAGGACAACAATGAAACATTAATAGACAATGTACGACACATTTGCAGGTGGGGCAAAATTGTTCAAATAATGGATAAAGTATTTAGATCTATTTCTAACATTTATCTGCCTTGTGTTTTTGTTTTCTCTGTTTCTGTCTTTTATCTCCTTAAAGCATTAAGCCCAGACAAACTTTGCCCTTACCCAGTGAAAGTCAAGGGTTAAGCTCTGTTCCATCCCTTT
>JAWQUT010000032.1:1217713-1230051 GCA_033807755.1 Ellobium chinense
CCCACCTCCCTCTCCAAGAAAATCCAATTACTGTGCTGTCCTGTCATGTTCCCCTATCCTCCCTTTATCCACCTACATACCCCTTCCCCCACTAAGTATCCCTCTGCTATTCCATTGTCACTCTCACATTTTATTGAAGTACATAGTGTTGAATAATGAAAATCACAAACACTGCAAAACAGTATTAAATCTCATAATTCTCTCAGGATCAAAGCACACTGGCCATCCATCAAACAACATGCATGCTTATGAACCTCACTTACACAGGGAGTTGGCTATAAAATACAAACACACCACAACTCTTATATCACTTGCTAGTCTAGCAAAGGACCCAAACTCGCTGAAACCAGCATAAAACGGTGTGAGACAGTACGTTTGCGCTTGCCAAGTAAAGCCATCCTGCCCCTTAAATTCATCACCCCTAGCCACTTCCCCACACTTAAGACCCATCCCCTACCTCTTGTCCCATGTGCTCTCTTAATTTCTAAGTGCTTATGACGTGAATTGTATCAGTGATAAGATGTACCACTAGATTTATGACCGACATACCAGACAAGTCTGTGTTGACATCACTATCATCTTACACACCACGTGCGACACATAAGACTGAATTCTGGATAAACATTAGGCCATGACAAATCTTAAATTATACACTCATGGTAAATTTAAGGCTGGAGGCTTATGCTATAGGAGAGACAGACTAACAAAAAAGTCTGTAATAAAAACTTCATGCAGTGCTGAATTAGAGACCTAGAAGTCTAAGCTAAAATCTCTGTGTGACACAATTTGTATTAATAATGTTGATACAAAATGACAAAGAACTGCCCTCTATTAACAGGTGTGTCATTTTATTTTTTATATAATTCAACTAGTTATTGTAAATAGTAAATACCACATAAGCAGTGCAAAAATTTCTCCAATATGTCTGTAATCAAGACTGGCCAACATATTCCCAGAGTCGCATGCTTAGGATAAAACATCACCATGACTAATGCATCATTTTGCATTTCACATCAAATCCAAACAGAGCTGAACTAGAAGTAGGCACCACAGCATGTCCAATGTAAACTAATTTAAAAAATGGGATTTTAGATCTGTTTGTCTTGAACAAGCTTTGGTGTGCAACTCTGGTGCAGCTCTGTATGACTTTAGCATGGAAGATTGTAATCCGAAGTGCAAACTGTTGCATTAGTTATAATGTACTCCCACATGTACGTGACCATAGCAGTCCTCATCCAAAAACATTGCACAGACCTCCTATAACAAATTTTACTTCAGACACAGACTATTCTGAATCTCACCTCGGTGACTTAACTGATGAATGAATTAGCTCAAGCAAAGAATAAAAACACTGAGGTATTTCATTTCATGAGCACTTGGCTCTTTTACCCTATCTATTCGCAAAAACATCTGGAGTCCCCAGCCCATTTACCTCAGTGCATTCATGCTTGAATCCGTGCAGAGAACAGAATAATTACATAGTCTAGCAGTGCCTAATCAATGGCCTGCAGGCCAAACTATAATGTGTCACTCACGCAATACATGATCCATATAGTGCTTTATATTTGCTTGGTGTTATGTCTGCACTTTGTGCAATCACAAGTATAAATGCAAGGGAAATATCATAACATATAATTGACCATGCCATAATTCTTGAAAAGGACATATGAAATTATTCTAGTATTCTGTAAAGTTTAAACATGCACTCATATGTCAGATATATCAACCCAATAACTGACAAGAATTGGACACCCCTGACTTAGCCTACAACCTGCCACATTAGCAGTGCTTTTGCAAAGTGCAGATGACTTTGTTTTCACTAAATGTAAGCAGACAATTTCATTTTAATCAATCACTATCTTTTTATGAAACAAATTTACATGCTAATGCATTAATATGTTATCCCTGATATATCTCTCTCTCTCTCTCTCTCTCTCTCTCTCTCTCTCTCTCTCTCTCTCTCTGTATGTGTATATGTGTATTATTCTATATAATTATTATCTGTTAATCTCTGGCTTTAGATCTAGCAGTCAACAAGCTTATCACTGGAGGCTCCCCTGAGAGTTTGAGAGAGTTACTAATGATCTGGCCTGCTGAGGTATAAGATAATATGGTGCCGTGTCAGTGGGCATAAAAGCCTAGATACTGCTGCACCGATAAACCTCATTATTATTATTAATAGTAGTAGGAGTAATAGTAGTATCATTATCATTATTATGATGATGATGATGATGATGATGATGACGAATGATGTATCTCTAGTTTTTGCAAAGCTTCACACTGTAGATTACCTCTGTCACAACCATTTTCATTAATTCCACAATAAGAACTCACACAGTCACACATTAATAACATACTGATATACACTACACATCCAACAACCCTCACTCACACACATTAACACCATTTTCCCTTTGGGTTCATATTTCCGCTTATAGTAATACCCAACCACAATGACCTAAATCACAGTCCTAGGTCAACATTACAGAAGACCCTTAATTATGAATCACATTTGCACAGACAGCAGATGTTTCATTTTGCATCAGTCTCTATCTATCTGTGTGAAATCCACTCTAATGACTACAGCCACAGAGATAGCCTGTAGCTAATCACAGAATAGCTTTGAGTAGGTTTAGGTCAGGCATATGTGGGCTATATTAACACTGGGTTGTTATTGTTAGTGACATCCTTTTCTTTAAACTTCATTTAGTTTTACAACATCGAAAGACAGAGAGAGTCCATTTTAACATTTGTGAAGTAAAGGAAGACGGGTTCAATGCATAACATCTCTTAGGTCTATGTAGATTAGGTCTTTGGATATAAGGGTGGCAGAAAATCTGGGACAGTTCCAGTCTCTAGGTGAACTCACTCTGAACAATTTAAGTCACAACTGTTTGTTGTCATACTTAAGGTTAGGTTAGTTTCTGCTAAAATGGATAGCCTTTGGATTCTCTCAAGGAAAGGAAATTTGATATCACCAACATAACAAATATGAGAGAACAAGACATTATTGCATACAGATACTAACAGGAAGGACATAACATGAAATAAACTTTTTTGTCAGCACTTGCAGAGTCCAAAGGCTGCTGCGCAAATACAAATGCTGAGGTTTGTTTTGTCCTCCACTGAAAGGTACCTAACCAGTGGTCACTAAAAGTACCAATCCAATTACAGCAATAAAAAGAAGTTCAGTCTCAGTTAAAAGAAGTTCACTTTCAGTTTATTTATCTGGACCAAAGGCAAGCAAAGGAAGTGGGCAAGGTGAAAAGGGTGATGGGCAGATAATGGGAAGTAAATAATAATGATATAATGAATATATTATTCTCAATTTTAGCTTAACATAATATCCTGATTCCATGATCGGTTTTTCTGATCATAATTGCACATTCTCCATTTCTCTCACTTCTCTCAGCACAACCCCATTCTAGCTCAGCCAGATATGTTTTCTTTCTCTTGTTATCTCCAGCTAATTAAAATTCACTGTCAATAAACAAATCAACTGGGTTTTGCTTTGGTTAAGATGAAGAGAAAAAATATATAAACTCACCACAAGTAATTTCTGCAACATCAGACAACTTCTTACTCAAGGGGGTATGAACACCCGAGAAACTGACATTCTTGCGAATCTTCCTGCCATTCAACACCCGAGGGCTGCTAGTGGCACTGCTGGCCGCGCCGTTGCTATAAACGCCATTTTTCACACCTTCCACCAGCGAAGTTCGGTGGTGAATGTCACTAATGAGGTGTCTGAGCTGCTCCCTCTCTGCGTGGTGGAAGGGTGGGTGGTTGTGAATCTCTGCTAGGGTGTGACGGCGTTCTTGAACCCACTGTGGAGAAAGTATTGAATGAATGGTCAACACACTGGTAATTTCACAATACAGTATAACAATACCATTCTCATTACTTTCACAAGCTAAATAACATGAACAAAATTACAAAAACTGATTGCCTGGGCAGCAATTTGGCATCTTTCAGATCTTTGTGCAGTTTAAAGAGCATCTCACATATTCACAATTTCTTTATTGTCAAATAATGCTTGTTATTCACTTTATCTTAATTTCACAATTATGTTAGCACATGGCATCAATAAAGATCTTGCTCCCTCTTAATTTTCCGCCAGTCTTAACAATAACATCAACCAAAGCAGCAGAAGTAACAACAACAACAACAGCAATTATTATAGGATTTTGAACATTCTTCATAACACACACTGCTACACACCGTGTTTCTTGGCTCAAACATAGAGTCCTCCAGAATATGTTTTGTGAACATCGGGTCTGATGCATGCAAGTTGACGACAGTCTCAAGGTCTGGCTCATTTGGCACAGCAATGGTGGCACGACGGCTGGATAAAAAGTAAAAAGAGAATATATAACAATATGTACAAATATGCGTAACTGTATGTATACAGCAATCTTTTCCCAATGACAGGCACAGGTAGTTGTAGAAATTGATTGATTGAGAGAAAGCAAGACTATCTACACATGAATCTTAACACGGCACATGCTCTTAAAAGCAGTAATTAAAGTATAAATCATTATCATCAGAAATGATTCTAACTGCACCATCAACAATAGTACATTATTTCTCCTTCCCCACTCATAACAATTTGGACTATTTCATCTCTGTTAATATTTCATATCCCACCCCCCAATCCTTTTAACTTCTTGCTAGTTTCTTTTTTCTCCCCTATAATCTCCCTCTGTTGTAATCAAATAGATCACATCACAGAAAGGAATAATGGTATGGTCGGTAATAATTAGCTGCTAATACTATAATGAATCACAGCTCATGAATCACGCGCACCATTTTTGAAAAATAACTGAGTCCCTTATGTCATTCCCACCAGGGTTTTTTTTAGTGTGTGGGCTGCAAAATAAGCAAGAACAAATCTTAAGCTTTGAACCACTGAATTCAGCTTTCTCTACACTCGATTATAGGTGAGAAAACAGGCATTTGGGACTAAGAAAATGAGGAAATAGTAAATAACTATCAAAAAATAGAGGACACAATCGGCTGAGATGTAACAATGCCACCGTCACCACCAATTACCAATCCTCTTTCAATACGTTGCAAATAACATTCACAGAACCTCAGTGAGCCTTTAGAGGTTTAATTCTGTGAGTGCACAGAGCCACAGTCTCTCACATTTTGATGATACATTCTTCATAAACATAACAGATCAAATAAAATTCAGTCAGCATTCAAATGGTTCGCTGTAAAGTGATCTTCTCTTTAGCTCTCCCTTACTTAGAAGCCTCGAAAGATTACAGTCCACATTTTAATGTAAACTAACCTGTACATGGAAGCAGCAGATGGACTACGATGAATGACTGATGAAAAGGAAGGGTCACGTGTAATCCCCTGCGGGAATACTTTAACAGCAGCTTTGGCATCCTGCATACTGAGTTTGGTGAATGTGCGAACAATGGACGGGTCACGAGACTTGGGCTTCTCACGAAGAAGAAGAGGCTTCAAGTACTTGTTATTGTAGTAGTCAAATCTGAAAGAAGAGTAGGGTTTTCAGATTCCGAGTCGGTCTTTGCTGGGCTCCTGGCCAGGAACACAAATTCAATACATAACTTTCAGGAAATCAAAGAAAGTGGGGACAGAGGGAAAGAAAGAAAGAAAGAAAGAAAGAAAGAAAGAAAGAAAGAAAGAAAGAAAGAAAGGAAGAGGAGAAATGAAAATTAATGTCAGCCCTGACAAACTGAAGGTTGGGTGTTTAAAATATCAGTGGCAGATCTTACTAAGATTATAAGGTTTTGGACAATAATATAATATCTCTTTAGCAATCCTTCCTAAATAAAGAAATATTACAGGCAAACATGTTATTATTGTTGTTGTCATTAAGATTGCTGTTGTTGTTGAAGTGATTCCATGGCATAGAGTTTCTCACTCTTCTATAGTCAGTACCTGGTGTTCTTAAGCTGCTCCAGCATGCCAGAAATGCATTGTGGATTGAAAGATTTGGGGGCAGTAAATCTTTTCTGTTAATGTTCAGTGTTCATGCTTGGACCAAAGAATAAAAGATGTTCAACGACCAGTAGGTAGCTTGGTGGGTTCATGCAGTAGGTTGACAGATAGACAGACAAGCATTCCATTATTGGTCATAAGACATTTTATTAACAAAACATTCATTCACACTGGATACAAATAAATATCAAACATATCGTCGGTGAAAGTCTCTGACCTCGTAAGTCCGCGATTTTTCAAAAATCACTTTTGGCCTATAAATAACATTACAAGGGGTCCACGACCTTGTCTAAAAAAACATGCCCTACTATTCTTTAGGTATCTAGAATACGATCTATGTAAAAAAAAAGAGAATTTAATACCCGATAGCCTAAAAACAATTAGTTTTTTGTCTCTCCTGAAAAATTTGCTCTTACAGGGTTAGAGACTTTCACCGACGATGACACATTACAGTCACGTCTGGCAATTTTGGTTCCAACCCATGAAATGGAATTGCCCTCAGCAAAATTATATTACTTAAACTCTTAATTTCTAACATTTACTTACTTGTGCTGGATAGAGTTATGTCCAGATCTCCCTACTATGTCCTCTATTCCAGCCATCAGATGGTCAATAAACTGAAACACAGACAATACTTATTTAGCAAAAAATCAGCTATCATTTCTGTCTTCCTATGATATCTTAGCTGAACTCAAGTAAATTATCAGTCTTCCAGACTCTAAAATCAACTTTACATCAGCAGTCAAGAATTTCAACCTGAGTGACAAAGTCCTGATGTCAGCATTTCTGAGACACATCTTTTACCAGTTGGAATCATAACGCACCTTGACAGTACTGAACCCTGACCTTCTCACAGATGAAATCAGCTCAAAGTCAGTTACCTATATATTTAGAATCTAATCTATATTTACTTTACTGCTCTTTGTTAAGGCTGTATGCTTCATCTTACAATGATTATAGTTTTAAAGATGCCTGTGCAAAGGCCTTACCTCTCTTATATAATTTCTATGATGATATCTTTGAGCAGGCACCCCTCAAATACAACACTATGCTTCAGCTTGTAAAGATCCATATTAAATTCATCTGCATTTAAAGTTTCTTTTAAAACTAGTCTTCAAAGCTATCAAAATGTGAGTAAGATTCTAGCTCTATGGTGTCCAAATTCCTATGGGAACTTACCCTTTTGTGTATCATTTCATTCATGGATGGATCTTTCTCCTCTGCCTTCTCCACCTTCAAGGCATTGACTACTGGCTTAATGGTGATGCCCTGAGGATGAAAACCCAGTAAAACATACCTGAAAAGTGCTATCAGTAATAATATATGCTGTTAATAGCCTGTTATAAGATATATATATTTTCAATATTAACATAAAGGATTGTATATATGACTTAATTTGTAGAATCTGTACTACATGCCAACATAAAAGATATGTTTAAAACATCTGCAGCTTGTCCATAAACATTGAAAACACAAAGATACCTCCCATCAAGAAGAAGAGGTTATATCACAGAAATAGAATACCTGTTCAAACAATTTCACATACCACTGCAGCAAGGAAGATTACCTAATAACTTTTTCAGCGCCTGAGGAGCAAACAGCAAACTGGTACAATCAGTTCTCAGGTTTTAACACTACCCCTTTCTGACAGACTTGCGCTGCCACCTCCATCCATAACCTCCAACTATCAACAACACACTATACACAACAACAACACAACTGTGGAAGACATGCACTTTTGTCTAAGAAGCAATAGGATGTCAAGAGCTAATTGTTCACAGCTGAAGGGACAATATCATCATCCATAACCACCAAGTTTGTATAAAGGGGTCAGGAGAAATTTCACTGATATTACTAATGACAGAAATGAATAACATGACATTCCTTGAACGAAAGATAACATCTACGTTATCAATCAATGCCAGTGTCATTCAAAAAGCAGCGGGACCAGAAAGCAAATTACCAAGTTTCGAGTTTCATACCTGTATAAAAACTGTGAAGAAAACCATGACAGTGGTGGTGGTGACAAACATTGCCTTCTCAGGGATATGGTGTTTGTTCAGCAACAGAGCAAGACAGAAGGCGATGCCTCCCCGGAGTCCTCCATAGGACATAATGAACTGATCAATGGCAGTGAGGCGAATCAGGCGGCGTTGATTCACCAGGAAAGACAAAAAGATGACACCTGCAATAAATGTGACCAAATAGTAAGGCATGTTACATTTAGGAGGAGTAAGTGGGAACAATGAACCTATCAATTTTAATAAATTAATTATAATTAGAGTTTCACTTAGCTATCAGACATTATCTGGAAAGGGTGTCACTAGGGATTTTACAAAACTTCTGTGAAAGATCACATTTTAATGGAAAGTTCAAAGGACACTTCATTTTAAGTAATTTTTTTATCCTGACTTTAAGTAATTTCTTATCCCAAGTAAGATCCCAACTCAGACCCCTCAACTTGCAAGACGAGTCTACTACACCATAAGGACACTAATTTCACAGTGATTTAATTCTTAGATCCAACCACCTGAAAACCATTCCCTAACTTCTACCTGGAAGCCCAGTGTTCACCCATAATCCTTAGAAACTATGCAAATGCTTTCATAATCAGGAACATAAAACTTAATAGGGCATGTGATTCATAATGCATATGAAATCAGGTCAAACTTATGAAATGTACCAACTGGAATGTAAGAAAGAAAAGCTGATACAAACAATAAAATAACAAAGAATGGCAGAGAAAATTTAATAAAAAATTTTTGGAAATTGAAAGTCTTGCTGCTATCCTAACTCAGCAGCACATTTACATTATCATTATTATGTCTGAAAATCTTTTACAGAAAGGTATGTTTGGTAAGAGGAATGTTGACTGGGTCAAGTCATCTGCATAAGAGGTCCATCAGCTAAGGTATGTCTTTCCATCTTAATTTTATTATGACAACTTCATTTGCATGAAGTCAATGACCTGAGAACATGTGACCTATGCCACTACATTGTTGTTACTTTTATTTTTTTTTCACTATTACCTGACTGCCACAGGCCTCCACCATAACTAAAACAACAAGACCGACAAGTGACATACCTGTGACTCTAAAAATAAGACAAAACAAAACTGTGAAGAGGATAAAGTCCAGATGCCAGTCATGGGTGTCGATGACAGTTGAAAGACCAAGGAACATAAAGATGATTGTCTCAGATATATTGGCCAGCATTTTCATGAAGTACTTGACAGTGGTTGTCGACTTCTTAGCCATGTTAGCCTCTGTGTAATGCCTCATGATAATTCCACCAAAAGTGAGTCTGAAGAAGACATAAAAAATTTGCAAACAAAATGTCAGAAGCTTTCACAACAACCTACTAATAAGCTTCAATCTCTCTGATAAATGAAGAAACAGGTTCCTTATGAAAACATGCTCATTTATATTAACTTTTAAAAAAAGTAACTTGCTAAGCATCACAAATTTACTTTTTAAATGAAGAAGCACAGCATACGAACTCCAACAAAATTAATAATAATGAAGAAATATGTCATTTTTATGTTCTTCATCTCCTATTTGAACGCAATACATTTTACAAACAAAGAAGACGGAAATCTGCAAAAAGCCTTCACAAAATTCACAACATATTGACTGAACATACACATTGTCTGTGCTATACCAGCATTAGGTCAAATTCTACAATTTAGGTCATATGCAAAATTTTTATTCAGAGTTTAAGGTCAATTCTGGTAGCAAGTCAGAGTTCATGAACAACCTCATAAACTTAAAAACATAACATATTTATGAGAAATTAGGCTTGTTGTATTAGGCTCCTGTACTTTTTTTTTCTCTTTCCACATTCTATTTCTGTCCAAAACAATGTTATGCAACAATTGGAACAAATCATTATTTAAACAGTTTATGCAATTCTGGCGTACAGTCTGGAATAAAAACTTACGCTAAAATGCCAGAAAGCTCCATGATCTCAGCTGTGAGATAAGCCAGGTATCCAAGCACAAATATAAACAATGGCTCGATGACCCGCACATGATCCGTGTACTTGGTGATGAAAGCTCCCATGAGGCCATAGACCACACCAATCAAGGTGCCACCGAAGACAACGATAAAGAACTGCACAAAACCCATCACGAAATCAATTGCTTCAAGATTGGTCTCCCCTATCTCTGTGAAGCCTTCCATCATGTGGTACAGGACCTGTGTAGAGAAAGTAGAGAACAAAATTATGAAACAAAAGTATAAAGGAGGTGAAATGTTGAGGTTAGGAAAAGGGAGATTACCAACATTATAAAGGGGATTTACCAATGAATTCAATATTAATCTCCCATGCCTCTGTAAAGCCTACCATCATGTGGAACGGCGAGGAGACAGATAATCGTGTCTATCTCCAGTATGCACTAATCCACTTTATTTTTAAATGTAAAAAAAAATGTTCTTAAATGTAGGCGGATCTTCCCATTTGTTATTTGTCTCAGTTTGCACCAAAATTACCAGGCCAAAAAATCACATAAGACTGTTTTGGCCAGGACCCACCTTTCCTGCGAGTTTCTGTTTCTTTTTAAGCAATTGCTAACAAACACATGAACTTAGATGAAAACAAGCTCCTTAAAAAAAGTCATGAAAACACAATAGGAACTTGTACCCACTGTATGTTTGCAAAGCCAAACGATGTAGATGCGTAATTTCGAACTTGGATAATACCTTCCTACCCCACCACCTTTCCTGACTAATCCAATGAGGGTACGTTAACAGAAGTTTTGTGCAATCGACAGTGCATTTTATACGGAAGAATGAGTTGGGATTGTAGAATGAGAATAAGCAGGGAACTGTGTTGAGCATTGCTTGTGTAATGAGAAGATCAATAACGATACTGATAATATTAATAATAATAATAATGAGGATCATAAATCTCATGTTCAGATTAAGGCTTATTCATGTGAGACTCACACTACTATTAACTAACCCGACCAGAAAATCAAAGAATTTCTTTTTAAATACCCTCGGATACAAACAATGCTGCTGCCATTTACAAGCACTGATTAAAAGTACAGTATTACAAAAATATTTTTGAGCCAGGAATCGGTATTGGGAAAACTGAATGAAATGCTATCCCAAGGCAATGAACCTCTAGCACGAGGGTCGCAGACAATATTAGCCAACATCTATGTCACAATTAGCAAGTGCAGAAATAAACATTTAGTACCATGGAGTCATATCTCCCCCTCGTCCACATTTGCAAAAATCTTACTGCAAAAACGTGCAATTTCATGCACATTCTAATTCCGTTCACATTCATCTTTTTTTTTCATTTTGGTCCCTTTGCTTGACGCTATGCGTATGATGCATCTATTTTTTACTTCCTATCACATGGGACATACTCGGAAATGGTGCAGACGGTCCATTACAACATAGTCTAGGGCTATAAAACNNNGGGGGGGGGGGGGCAATCATGAAAGAGAGAGCACTTTTCATGCAAAACTCCCATTCACGTTTTTCTTCAAGGAAAGCTGAACTGGATGGATATGAAGAGTTTCCAAATATACCCACACACCTACAGTTGAATGCACGATGAATGATAAAAAGGTATAAAAGCCACATCACATTCTCTGCAGCTCTTGTGCATGTAATGTACTTTTATTGTGCTCTTTTCATCACCAGGACACTCAAGAAGAAATTAGAATGACAGCTACAAGCCGGCTGTACAAAGTTATGCATGTGTCTCTTTTCTGGTGCTCTTGTCATGCAATGAAACTCTTTCTTCTTTCAACAGCAGGATGTCACTTTTCATTGTCACTAAAAACAAGTAACGAAAATAATACATAACTGTCCTTTCACAAAAGAAACGAAACAAATATCAGCTTTTACAAAAATGATTAATCAAAAGCTGGGTTGCCAAACATCTCCATTACATAACCTCTTGTAGAAACAGACTTGCCACACTCATTCAAAACTACCAAGTTGCTTTGATTCTTAAAATGTGCACTCTGGATGACATAAAATTTCTGATTATGCACCACCTGCGTCAGTAGCTTAGTGCGACGGGTGGCTATGTTTTCAGGGTTCTATTGCATCCATATAAGGTATCCTATATAAATCTTAAATCTCATAATACATTCAAAAGGACTTAGTGTGAAGGATGGCCGTGTTATAAGGATCCCATTATATTGCATCGCAGAAGGGTAGATGAGGCTTGTGCAGCTCTCTAAGTAGCATTGTTCCTTCCTGACCGGAGACTTCCGCTCAGTATGTGCACAACCTGTATTATGTACAAAGCGCACGCGTGTGTGTGTGTGTTTGGTGTGTGTGTGTGTGTTTGGTGTGTGTGTGTGTGTGTGTGTGTGTGTGTGTGTGTGTGTGTGTGTG
>JAWQUT010000032.1:1231673-1249321 GCA_033807755.1 Ellobium chinense
TGCGCCTGTCTGGTGGATTTCGGTTAGATCAGAGAACGTGTCATGTGGATGAACGGTCTACCCCGACCATGCCATCCTACTCCTTATTGTCTGCTGGGCTACTGCAAGGTGGCCAATGAGAGAGACCGCGGAGATCAAACATTTTGTGCGCTACAACACCGTCAAACTCGAGTTTGTCCTGAGTCTGGCGACGAGAAGGCGTCAATGCACGATATGAAACATCAGCATCAAAGACATTTAATCTCCTTACCAAAATGATGGCCGAAATTACTTCCTCCGCTTAATCGCCGCTCCGCTTAATCGACCACTTTTTCCGTGGTCCCGAGGATGGGCGATTAAGCGGAGTCGACTGTATTTGGAGCGGAAGCAGCGGAGGCGAGGTGAGGTTCAGGGGCGTTTTAGAGACATTGCGAAAGATGCGAGTTCCCCTGTTCTTCGTGTCTTAAGCATGATATTTAGTCAGTGAGCATGATAACTCCACTTTCCGCTTTTTTTTTCCGTCTTCTTGACGTTTTGTCAAAAACCTGATACCACGCACAGTGAGTAACACGAACATCCTTCGCAGAAAGGCTAGACTCTGAAATACAGTGGACCTCGGTACTAATAGGATGTTCAGGACTTGCAAATGTTTACTGTTATGTTATAACCGTGTCCCGTTGGTTCCGAATTAGGTTATGGAGATTAGAGACGTTACTTTAAACAATGCATTTTGATGGCTCGTGCCATTTTGTAAGCAGGCAGACATCGCTTTGGTGATGTTACCTTCAATCACTATTAGTATTAACCCTTAATGTTACACACGATGACTTCTGGTCGTCAGCCTTTAAACACTGATCGAGACAATTTCACTCATACACTGACTGTCGAACTACGCTATTCATGCAAAAGTTATACAAGGGTGCTGCAGTTATAGCGTAAGAGCCGGGCTTTCGTTCTTCAAGTTCCGTTATAAAAAGGCTATTTTTAACTATAATAAAAGAAAAGATGGAGAAACGGGTAGTGAAAGCCTGATCGATACAACCACAGGGACGACCCTGCCCATTATACATGGGTTACCCTGTAAAAATATGAGGAACTCGTCTGTTGATCACAACAATCCTGCGGACTTTTCGAGTGCATGAGGTTCGAGGGTCTGCTGTAACTGATTACACAGGGATATACGTCTCTTCGGCTATTTTCGGCTTTTCCCGTTACTTTGATGCCATTGGACTTCAACTTTCCGTTAGTCAAAAGTAAATTCAGTATGTTAGTACTGTTTCATTCCCCTGAAACTCATCTCCTAACTCCCGCCCAGAAAAACTGATGAAACTCTCGGTTAGTGTTGACAATTTCCCGCTATTTTCATTACGTGCCATTTACATCTCTGATTACAAGTCTGTAACCTGAACTTCCTCCTACGCTTCGTCTCTGTCTGTCTGCGTGAATATGGTGACCAGAATAGCCCATCTTCTACTGAAATGATCACTATTTCAGGAATCACCAGGACAAAAGTGTGACATACAAAGCGACTGTGTGTCGCACATTAAATCCGTCCGCACGCTGTCGAATCTTCATAATCGAATTTCGTTTAATCATAACCTCAGCTTTATCTCAATACTGTGTAGATACGATAACAAAAAGAACAAAAACAAGAAAAAAAGATATCATCACTACATAGATCTAAACTTGATTATCACAATCCCTCTTATTTTCATGTTTGCAATGAATTGCAATGAGGCAGGGTTGACTATAAATATATATTTCTGACAAGTTATCATACACACCCATGTGCTTGATCACTGTCCAGCCGTATATAGACTAGTTATTATTTTAGTACATCCCTGACAGTATAATAATCATAACTCCAGTATCGGATTCCTTTTTAATTAGCATTAGACAAACCCACTCGAGCATCATTCTGCTAAACCCAGACAGTGATGTGGCGTGATTTTTTTTTTTNCTTGCGTAATTTTAAAAGATCTAGAAAATGAATATATACAGGAGATAACAAGATCTCCGGCAGTTCGCCAATTTCCTGTTCATGATTCAATTGTATTTGGGTGTTAAAAGCGATCTGGACAGCTTCCATGCAACGGAGCTTCGTAATTCTCCACGCGCTTTCTGGTTTACATTTTCTAGCCTCAGGCCGTAGCATTGTTTATATCCCGCCAGACCGAGAACTATGACGAGAAAGCAATCAAGCACTGAAAGTCGGTTCATCAAAAAGTTCACAATTATTTATTTGTGTTGGCGAAAATCCAATCAGCGGGAGGTCGGATGGGTTGTGGGTTGTCGATTCGATCAAATGCGGCTTTTTTTTTTTAATGAAGTGCATGGGTGATGCAGCTACTGAGAACCACAATGTAGAGTGGTAAAAGTTTTTCATATCTTCCCTACTTTCCTTTCTTTCACAGCCAGACCATCCTTGACTCGGGTAACGAGATGCATTAAGCCAGACCAGACCCCGCTTTCATGCATAATTCTGGTCTCGCCTCTGCACAGACTCATAAATCTTCAAAGCACGGTGAATCTTGCATACAATATTTCCATAAACAGGCCTAAATTAAGACATAAGGATGTACTAGAGGCGACGGTAAAATTTATAAATAAACCTGAAATATCCTCAGCAGTCATTAAGTCACAGACTAGAGTAGGACGACGAGTGTTTTATTGTTGTGTTTGTGTGTTTCTCACCTTTCGAGCTTTCTCAGTTCTCTCTCTCTATACTATTATTCTTCCTTCTTTTCAAGACCGTGACCCAGGTCAGTGCGTTCTTAACCTTGAACTAAGGGCCCTCGAGTCCCTCTTACGTCCAGTGCCCGATGAGGCCGATGCGAGACGCTGAGAACAGAGGCACTCATCCGGATAATGGCACAGCCATTGCCTTCTTTGTGTCAACATGTTTTTATCTACATTTCCGTTTTTCTTCTTCAGTAATGCATTCCCTGCCTTCCTCTTGTCAACATGCTTTTTCTTCATTTCCGTCCTTTTCTCCTCCTTCTTGCTCTCTATCCTTTGGTAATATCCCCGTGACTCTCCCATGCAGTGCATGGTTTAGGATTGAGGCAGGGTTAGGGTAAAACCCTCATCCCATGTCCATTTTCTTCTATATCAGAATCTACTCATTAACTCGAACACCTCACAAACTCGACAGTGTGAACAAGTCTCCTGCTACTATATTAATTTCAACCTTATCAATGCATAGTATAGGTTGGTGTAGGCATAGTATAGGTTGGTGTAGGCATAGTATAGGTTGGTGTAGGCATAGTATAGCCTGGTGTGGGATGATGCCCTGCATTTTGTCAGAGTGAGGGAGCAGGAAGATTCTACCTAGTGCAACGCCGTTGCAGGATAATAAGAGTACAATATAATGTACACGCAACAAGTAATATGAGTTTTGATGCTCTATTTTTGCTCTGCTAATCCCGCTGCAGGTTAAGTAACACTTGTTCTGAGGCGTCCGTGTATCCTGGAGTTTTGCCTCCTGTAGTGGTTGTGACGTAATTTCGACTATTCGCAGCTTATGATATTATTCCAATCTTTCATTACAGTGGTTCTACAATCTCCTGCTGTTGGCTGAGCTAGCAAATGCTAATGACACGACAACTGTTTCTGACATTTATGTCCGTTGTTACAAAGTTGATAAGAAAGGCAAGTCTACTAATGCAGGTTATTTAAGTACGAAGGACTAACTCCACGGCAGACTTTAGGGCAGAAAAGAAACCCGTCCACCAACGCTTCTGTTGTTTTTTTTTTCTTCCTCTACTAATCCTTTCTCATCAAATTTTAGAAAATTCGTAACAGATGGAAGATCAAACGGTAGCTACATAAACAAAGAGACAAATAAGCAACGTCAGATGCAATACCAGGGGGGAATGAAAAAAAAAAAAAACCAGATCGCATGAAAACATGAAAATATCAGTCTCGTTCACAAGGGAAGACGAGCCAGCGCATGAATTTATGAAATTAGATCAACAACAACGACAACAACAAAAAAGTCTCATATCCCTGCCGATGCATACAGAGTCAAACGATGCTTCATATCTTTTTAGATTTCCTAATCCTAGAGGGCGCATGAGCCTATCCTATCCGATGGTCGTTATTCTTCCCGTTCTGTTTTTCAGTTTTGCTTGTCCAATCAAGGGGAGAAAACCAACACATTTCGGGCATCAATGGATGAGCCAAGCTAACCGATTATCTCCCCATTACACTTTCTTCTCCAGGGAGAATGCAGGCATGCATTGCTATGCATTCATCAAAGAAAACATATTTCTTTCAAAGCTGAATATTTTCGGTTCAGTATCGAAAGTAAATTCGATCCTCTTCCTATACTCTATATCGAATAAGCTACCCGTCTACTGAGTTCAAAGCCCTGTGGTTATCGACAGGTATCGAACTACCAGTTCTAAGTATCAGAAATCGAAATCGAATTGATACGCTCATACTTACAGTCGAAGGCTGAATATCGCGTTATTTGAAAATTCATGTCCACCAGTATCAAAAAGACAAAACATTTCACAGACATTCTGCCTAAAACAAGCCCGCCGAATCCTATTCCTCAGCTCCTTCTCCTTCCCGAAAAACATGCCCCAACCACCAAGTATACAGAGATTTACAAACTAGCCTAAAGGGGTATTTTGTTCCATTGTTTAGAAAAGTCTCCGAAGGTGGCATACTGATCTACAGACCTAAACGATACAACAACAATCCCAAGGGTGTCCTAAACACATCACAGTATGAAAACCGTTGCCTGATTATACCACTCATAATAATAGCGATTCCTGCTGGTGCACGAATAGCGATTTGTACTGGTTTTCATAACATTACCACCCGCTAACCCCCACTGCCCCTTAACTGCGTAGAGACTTCATAACATTACAAGCCATTGCCAATCTCTTACAACCCGTACGACTTTCATAACGTTACAAACGCCATCCAATATCTCTTATAACAAGCCTTGCCTCACGAAAACAAATCGCGTAATATCTGCTTGCCAACTGGGGAATCACAATATAATTGTTGAGGCACGAACAGGGAGGGCGAGAGGGGTCAGGACAAATATGGCACATGGCTCAGGAAATATTTGTCGCTTTGAGGACACGTAACAAAAGTTGGCCTTTCCGAAAAAGCTTTAAAAAACAAAAAAACTCTACACGATGCTAGAATAGGTTAGCCAACGCCCACTCTTTATTTCCATCGCAGCTCTGTTTCCCAATCACAACGTTTATTTAGCTGTAACTACAAGCATCATACAATCACTCACGCTTTCAAGCTTCACCCTCAGGGTATGGCAAATACGAGATTGTTTGACCTAGCAGGCTGATCTCCAAATGTGAATTGTTACCGTGGCTTGCTTCTACTGAGTGACCTATAAAGGATGCCCGCCCGCCATTTTGTCCAAAGACATCGCTTGCCTATTCCCTCACGGCAAGACAAACTGCGTGGGGCTCGACCGTAACAATGTCGTTAATCGTAAGGACACGTAACACTCGTTACTACTGCTCTCACTGCTGTCTGACCTGGATTAGGTGGCGGAGCTCAAAGAATATTATGATCACCGTAAGAGTATGCAACAATCTTTCCTTTGTTTCCATGGTATGGTTTAACCTGCCTGCCCTGCCCGCCCCTTACGGCAAGAGGAAGTTCACGGAGCAGGAAGTATACTGGTAGTCGTAAGAACATGCAACGATCGTTTGTGTTGTCTCCTTGGCATGGTCTGGCCTGCAATGCCCGCATCTTACAGCCAGAAGAAGGTCGCTTTCCCCATTTTGCACTTTTTACGAATGGGGTTAAATTTTCGAATTCTGCTCTCTGTTCATTATGACGCCATGCAGTGTGAAGCCGTCGAGCACCGTATCAGTGGGTAAACCCGTAAATGTAGCCTTCCAGCAGTCTAAATCCCGTTTATTACGCGAACGGGAGTGCACGCCAGTTCACTATATTGCTACTGCACTGCACTGAAAGTGCAAGGATCTCCACATCAGAGCAGACCATCTTACTTTAGCCACCCGATGTCCCAATCACAGAATGCGTGTCCATGCTAGTAGTAATAATAAAAATAATAATAATAATAATGCGGTTTATTAGTCTCGTATCCAGGCTAATGCCCACTCACGCGACTTCACACTATTATTACCCCAGTAGGCCAGATCATTCTAGAATTTCCTCAACTCCCTGGGGAGTGTACAGTTCCGCTGCCACTCACAGCCGCTGATCACCAGCATTCTGACAATATCTTTCACTGCCCATAGCCAGGTATCTACTTTACAGACGGATGGACTGAGGAAAATGTGAATGAAATACTTTTCCAAGGCACTTACAACGCGACCGTGGTCGGGAAGGGAATCCACAACGTTTAAATCTTGAGTCCAACGCCGCAACCATTCGGCCACACTGCTTCCAGGAAACCACTCCACAATTTCGAGTTTGTGAGGTATTCGAGTTCGCGAGCACAGACCGATAAGAAAACTGAGAAAAACTCAGATCCAGAACACCTACAGCGAATTGACGGCGTTTTCAAGTGCATGAAACTCAAGATCCTGAAGTCTAGCGATGTATATTATCAGAAAGGAACATAGACGAATTCACCCCGCCCGCCATTCTATTAGAGCGAGAAAGGAAAGAAAACAAAATACCGACGGCTGACGGCTGACTTCACCAGCTGTCTGGTCAGAGAAGCAAATGATTAAGTAGGAAGCACAGACTAAAGTAGATTAGACTCTTGCCCGGAAGATCGAAAATGACGCCATTCCAGTTCTTCTCCTCCATCTGCTTTCATCGTCTTTCTTTTTTGCAACGTTCTCAAGATAGCCAGCATATAATCAACCACCTTCGCTCATTTTCTTCATGATTGAGGTAATCATCCTGTTTTCTTCATCCCTACTCCCCCGCACCTCCTTTACCTATTTTTTTTCTTTCCTGCAATCCCTCTTCCCGTTCGTCCGTTGACATAACTCATCAACATACATGAAACTTCTAATATTTTCAATGGTAATCTTCCTCCTTTTTCTTTTTCTTCTTCAGCACTGCTTCCCAATCTTCAGTTCGATATATTATTTGGCATCACTGCCAGGCCGCCGCGATCTAGTCTACATCCCCTGTTTCAAAACATTTGCCAAAATGATAAGCACCTAGATCTATACGTTTCTTGGTTCAGAAAACAAAACAGATATTTTTGTGGGATCTCAGTTCCACAGAAAAAGTTGCTTTTGTGGCCAAAATACGGGCTGGGCCAGCAGCTGTCATAATAAGGCAGTCTTTATACAAAAGTATCTCGTTTATGTCAGGGCAACGCAGATGAGTATTGAGGGGATGGGGCATGTTCAGGTGGTACACTGGGTATTGCTGAAGGGATAAAAAAAGAGTTATGGGAAGGGTCAGGCACTCATATAGTAAGCATGCAAGGAGATTCCTATAATGAAAAACAAATGCGGCGCAAACGAGAGCATCCCTGGACAAGACTTTTTGTGGGGGTACAGATCCCTCCCCCTCCCCACCAAAACCCCCGTATCTATGCCATCGATCCTATTAAATACCATGCTGGGTGATCCTCATAATTATGTCCAGGCAGCCCGAGCCGGGTGATCGTGATTACACAACGTTTCTAAGCCATCTAAACCGGGCGATCCTGATTACATAACCATCCAAGCTGGACAATCCTGATTACATCTCATAGCCATCCAAGCTAGTTGATCCGATTAATTACCAGGCCACGCAAGCTGGGCGATCCTGATTATATGCACTGGCCACCCAAGCTGCGCGATATTGGAATGAGTCCAGCCAATGTGAAGGAGCATTTGGGTCAAGGCGGATACCTATCAGGTGCGATAAACTTGACTAATGGAGTGCAGACCAATAGCAAAACAAACAAAAAGGACGGTGAAGGAGAAATGATGAGACAGATGAACTGAAAGGAGATGTGAAAATCAAGAAGTAGTGGAAGACATGAATGGAAGAATTAAAGGAAAAAAAAGAAAAAAAGCAGGGAGTGACGGAATTAAGAGAAGGTACAATAATTACGGTAAGAGTTAAAAGATAGCACGGACACAGAATAGAGAGTTAGGTCTGTGGGCATGGAAGAATAGAGGAACTATGGGAAAATGCAAAAGTAGGCGGATGTGGAGCGGAAAAGGATTGGAGGAACTACGGAAAAGTAGATATACTAGACCAAGATGAAATGGAAGTTTGAGGGATGCTGAGAAATACTAAGGAAAAATACGAAAATGAGTGGGTTAGAGGTTAAAGGGATACGGAGGAACTAAAGGAAAACAGACTTACGAAATTAAGAGGATGTGACTGTCAAAAAGTAGCGAAGTTACAACGGGAAAGTAGAGCTATGAAACTAGAAAAGCCTGGAAATCAAAGGAAACAGAGGAACTATGCGAAAATACGACACTAAGAGGTAGTGGTCACTGGATGAGGGAAGAACTAAGTTAAAATACAAATTCAAAGTGAATGCAGTGGTCAAAAGAAAGCAAAAGAACTAAGTGAAAATATGAGAAATCAAGAGGAGATAAGGGAAATGAAGAAACTTGAGGAAAGAAGGTGGAAGTACACATGAAATAAGGAAAAAATACGAAACTATGAGAAGACTGAAGTCAGCCGAAGTAAGGAATAAACTAGAAAAAAAAATACAAAGCAAAACAAACAAAGATAAGCGGACGTGATAAAACAACGAAAGAAAAAAAATGAGCTTTGAGAACAATAAGTACAGTATAGTGGCGGACCTATGAAGGGGTGAGAAATATAGGAGCAGCATAGGAAATTTAGGAGGAAGACTGACAAAAACACCTGTTGTACCTGCCAGAATTGAATTAGGGCATGCCAATAAAAAGTGGAAGGGCTACAAAATGGCGGAAAATTAATGAGGTGAAGGAACTCATCGGAAGCAGATTCTGCTAAAAAAATTTGGGGAGATTGGGGTTTGTTTTGTTGTTTTGATTTTTGGTTTGTTTTTTTTTTTGTTGTTGTTTTTTGGGTTTTGTTTGTCANGGGGGGGGGGGGGGTGCAGAAGGCCCTGAGTGAAGATGAAAGATAAGAATTTACAAGAGGAAACGAAGAGGATAAACAGGAGAAGAGCAGGAGGAGGAGCAAAGGGAAGGAGATGGTGAGGGCATTATTCACATAAAATGCCGCATTATCGCTTCACACCACAAGATTTTCCCCTCACATTTCCAGCTTTATCGGTGACACTCCCAGCTCCCTCGGGCACAGTCATTATTCAAAGTGAGCATCTGAATGCTTCAGGCGCCTTTCTCTCTCTCTTTCTCTCTTTCTCTCTCTCTCTCCTTCTCTCTCTCTCTCTCTCTCTCTCTCTCTCTCTCTCTCTCTCTCTCTTGCTTTCTTTCTCTCTACTCTCTCTCTCTCTTTTTTCTCTCTCTCTCTAACCATCTCTTGCTGACTGCCTGATCTCGAGGCAAGACCAGTGATCACTTCAGTTCAGGCTTTAGAGATACACGTTGATAAGCCAAGGGAGAACAAGATGTGTTTAAGGTCAACAGCGCAGTGGTTTCAACTGAATACGCGTCCGCCATTTTGTTCGGGACTTCTTGCTATTTTCTGGTACATGTCTTTGTAATCTGAGAACCGATCCAGAACTCACTGTCAGCTGCAGAGGTCTGTGTTTGGGCATAAACATATTTTGTGATAAGATAAACGGTTTTTATAAAAAGATGATGATTAAAATGAAACATAGGCGGCGTCGTGAAATTAAGAAAGGTAAAGAACAAAATACCCCGTGCGCGCTGGTCACATTTATTGCTCTTTATGGCAAAGAACTGTCTTTCATAACCAAATGTAGGATGCGAGTTTTGCATGGTTTAGACTGATGAATTTTTTTCAGTACATGAAAACTTTACACGGACTTGACTAACATTACTACACATGAGCTCTTGCCCCACCCCCCACCACCTTCTCGAGTTAATCAGCCTCCTATGCCTGAACTGCTGAGTCCCCAGTATCATTTGTGTGAGATCCATACTATACTAGTTTAATCGAGAGAATGCAGCATCAACTCACATGCCCTCCTCGGTACATACCCCCGAGACCCTTTCACTGCACCAAAGTGGAGGAACAAAATGTGATCAAACCAGGGGTGACTAAAACCATCAGACGGTGGGGCAGTAAAGACATAATGATCGAAGAGGATGTTGCACCTCCCAAGAGGTATCTTCTCTTACAAAGGGCTACCGCACTGTCCAAAATGAAGAAAAAAAATGTAATCAAAGCCGGGTGTGACTGACGCCATCAAACCCTAGTCTAGAAAAGGGACAGTAATCACAAAGGCTGTTGTTACCAACAAGTACTAACTGTGTTCCCCTCATGGCTCATTCTACTACATACTCCCGAGGCTATGCCACTGAATTAACCCTCGTACAAGTAGTACTGGGATAGAATATATTCTACCACTTGCTGCGCGTGATTGCGACAGTTGAATATATGCATCTCTTTGAAGAACGTTGGGCGTGACGGTAGAATTTTGCACCCTAGTGGCAGCTAGTCGACTGGCAGACAACATGTGCAACGATCATTATCCATAACAATGGGCACGCAGCCAGTGGGAGGCTGGCCCCAACGTGTCTCGCGCTACGAGTGATGAAAGACTTAGAAACAAAACTGCGATCAGAGTAGGGCATGACAGATGTCATCAGACGCTGGAATAGCGAAGGGACAATGATCGGGAAAGTGGTTGCTGGTAACAATCATGTCCACACGGTGTATGTGGCCCTTGAAGATGGTGGCCCTTCCTATCGTGATGGAACAAAGAAACAAAATGTAATCACAGCTGGGGATGAGTGATACCATCAGATACTGAACTAGTAAAGGGACGCTCATTGGGCTATGTCGCTGGATCAAAAAGTGGAGAAACAAAATATGATCAGGACCGGGGATGACAGACACCTTCAGACGCTGGACCAGTAATGGGACAATGATCAGGGGAGATTATCACTGGCAACATGTCCACAAGGTGTACGGTGCCCCTTACACTACGTACTCTTCCCTCCTTACCCTGGGCTACGCCACTGCCTAAAGTAAAGGAATAAATAAATAAAATGCAATCAGAGCTGGGAATGAGTGACGCCATCAGACGCTGAACTGGAAAAGGGACGCTCATTGGGTTCTGTCGCTCCACTTTTTAGTGGAGGGTCAAAATGTGATCAGAGCCATGGATGGCAGACGCTACCTGACACTTGAGTAGTAAAGGAACAATGGAGGCTGTCGCTGGCAACATGTCCACAAGGCGTACTGTGCCCCTCCCCAATACGTAACCCTTCCCATTCCCCGGGTTACGACACTGCCCAAAGTTGCGGACCAAATAAAATATTACCAGAGCTGGGAATGAATGACGCCATCTAATCAGCCGCTTAACTAGAAAAGGGACGCTCACTAGCTCTGTCGCTGAATCAAACAATGGAGGGACAAAACTGCGATCAGAGCGGGGGATGGCAGACGCCACCGGACACTTGAATAGTAAAGTGACAATGGAGGCTGTCGCTGGCAACATGTCCACAAGGCGTACTGTGCCCCTCCCAAATACATAACCCCTCCCTTTCCTTGGGCTACGCTACTGCCCAAAGTAGAGGAACAAAATAATGTAATCAGACCTGGGCATGAATGACGCCATCGGGTGCTGAATCACTTGACAAACGACAGTGATCAGACCTTACAGAGACTGTCGCTGCCAATAAGAAAACATGACGCATCGTGCACCCTCTTCAATGCATATCTCCTGGGCCACGCCAATACATCAAAGTGGATAGGAAGAGGGACAAAAGCATCAGACGGTGGACCATGAAACTGAAAGGGACAGTTATCGGAACATATACGTTCACTGACTACACCACTGACAAGTGTGGAGAAGGAAAAATGTGATCAAAGCGGGGTGTGTCTGATGCCATCAGACACTAGGCCAGAAAAGAGACAGTGATCAGAGAGAGTTGTCCCTTTCAAACACGTCAATTAATTCTGTTTCCCCATCAAGGCACATTTCACAATGTAATCCCCCTGTCTCTTATACACATCTNGCTCTGTCGCTGAATCAAACAATGGAGGGACAAAACTACGAATAGAGCGGGGGATGGCAGACGCCACCGGACACTTGAATAGTAAAGGGACAATGGAGGCTGCCGCTGGCAACAGGTCCACAAGGCGTACTGTGCCCCTCCCCAATATATAACCCCTCCCTTTCCTCGGGCTACGCTACTGCCCAAAGTAGAGGAACAAATAATGTAATCAGACCTGGGCATGAATGACGCCATCGGATGCTGAATCACTTGACAAACGACAGTGATCAGAGCTTAGAGAGACTGTCGCTGCCAATAAGAAAACATGACGCAATGTATCTCCTGGGCCACGCCACTACATCAAAGTGGATAGGAAGAGGGACAAAAGCATCAGACGGATGACCATGAAACTGAAAGGGACAGTTATCGGAACATACCTCCCCCCTTTCACTGACTACACCACTGACAAGTGTGGGAAGAAAACGTGATCAAAGCGGGGTGTGTCTGGTGCTATCAGACACTAGGCCAGAAAAGGGACAGTGATCAGAGAGAGTTGTCCCTTTCAAACATGTCAATAAATTCTGTTTCCCCATCAAGGCAAATTTCACTACGTAATCCCCCCCTCCCCCTTCCTACTCCCTCGAGGCTATGCCAATGAATGAAAAAGTGAAGGAACAAAATGTGATCAGAGTCGGGTTGACTGACGCCATTAGATGCTGATTGAAGTAGAAAAGAAACGGTCATTGGAGCGTTGTGCCTTTCTCCCTCTCCTCATGCCCTATTCTATCTATTCTCCAACCCCGGGGCTACGCCGCCGAATCAAAAGGTGAAAAAATAAACTATGACCACAGCAACACTATCAGATGCTGGACTAAAAACCTGACAGGGACTTTGATGAAAGAGGTTGTCCATGCCAACAAGCATTGCCCTTCTTCCCTCATGGCACATTACACACCGTTCTCCATCCCTGGGCTACGCCACTGAATCAGAAAGTGAAGGAACAAAATGTGATCACACCCATCAGACACTGGACCAGCACAGAAACACTGATCAAAGCGTCTTGTGGCTCCGTTCTCTCCCATCCCTCCCGCGGATTACGCCTCTGAATCAAAAAGTGAAGGAACAAAATGTGATCACAGCCCGGGGTGTGACTGACGCCATCAGACGCTGGACCAGCACACAGACACTGATCAAGGCGCCTCGAGGTCTTGAAATGACGGCCAACTTTCTGATCTTGTTTCCACAAGCAAAAGAAGGAATCGTTGAGATGTCTGGTCAGGCCCTATCAGCAGATCGATATTGAAAATCAGTTTCTTTTGTACCCCTTTTATCCTCAGGTCTGTCCTGACGTCCGGATGTCTGTGTGTTTTTTAACCAGAAATCAGATATCGTCAGAATGTCCAGCTTGCAACCGAAAGACCGGGAATTTTTTCCCCTCCAAATTATCAACTGAAGACATGGCAGACAGGTAATATTGGGTGAACGATTTATTTTGGTACAAGAATGATAAAAGAAGACACAAGACCGCTTGGTATAGTGGAGCAGTCCAGTGGAGACGGAAAGATAGAATGACGGGTAGGCAGGCTGGCAGGCAGGCAGGAAGACAGACAGACGCAAGCAAGTAGGTGGGCAGGCAAATAGATAGACGTGTGGGCGAATAGACAGACAGACAGGCAGGCAGGCAGGCAGATAGGCGGGTAGACAGACATAGAGACAGACAAGCCGTCAGGAGGACAGACAGACAAGACAGACAGGCACGCAGACAAGCAGGCAGGCAGAAGCAAGCAAGGAGGCAGTTAGGCTAGCAGGCAGATAGACAGACACACACACACACACACACACACACACACACACACACACACACACAAATATACACACAGTCGATCTCACGAAGCGAAGCAATAACTCCTCACCTATCCCAAGCGTATTCCACAACGTATTGACCACAGCCAATAACAGGATGGTGCCCATGTTATTGAAGAAGGCCCGGTTGGGCATATGATAGCCGGCATCGTAGATGATGGGTGGCAGCAGGAAGAGAAAGAAAGTGTTGGCGTCCAAGCTGTACTGGGTACTGTTAGCCGTCTCGGTGTAGTACAACGTCACACCCACTAAGATGCCAAGGGTGATCAGGAGGCAGCTCTCGGGGAAGATGTGCGGCAGTTTGTCGTACAGATGGAAACCTGGAGAGATGAAGAAGAAAGAAGGTGAGCTGACAATTTTTTTTTTGTTTTGTTTATTGATCATGGTGGCTGGCTGGTGAAATTTAGTCCTGTTGTTGTTGTTGCAAAATAAACTGGTCGAAACACACATCTGGTTCCAATAAAAAAAAAAATTGATTGGTATGGCAATGCGCTAAGATAATTGTAGATCTGTGTGAAAGTTTGTTCATAATGATTGCAAACTGAGTTATCAATATAATATCATGGTTTGCTAATTATCTCTATTCAATTATTGAAATATCAAGTATTCTCATTATGCTATTCAAATCATCGTTTTTTCAGCGTTTGGTCACTAACTTGTGGACGAAATCCAGCAGAGTGTGAAGGGTGAACAAATGGCATTGAAGAAGAATGCTTGTAAACACAGAACAATGCAAGTATGAGCAAACAAGAAAAACTAGAAAGTGTTTTGAATGCTGATCCCGAAAACATACTTCTGTGCAAATTGCAAGAGCCATAGTGGAGGCTAAAGCAATTTACACAGTGTTTTCTTACTTTTTACTCAGTACCACGATCTGCATAGCCCCGAAATGCGATCCATTACTGAAATTGTGGTGTTGCATCACAGTATTGACTACTCAACGCTTGAGGGCACAGTCTTCAGTTTACAGTCTAGACGGTTCCTCGTAGAATAATCGATATCACAAGAGCAAAAAGTGACAGACAAGATAAACTCAATAGATAGCTGAAACAGCTGAACTGCAAGTAATAGTTGAAACAGTTCAACTGCAGCGTCCGCTTAGTAATAATATTAGATAAATGCCAGTTCTTTTCACGGCAAACATTTTTCGTTCTCCCAAGGAGTTGAGTCTAAACGAAGTCAATAGTGCTTCAAGTGGTGAAGATAATACATTATACGGATACAAGCGGAATCCAGCAAAATAAGATAGCTCTTAATTTGTCCATTCTAAAAAAGCTTACTTCCGGTTTAGGCAAAATATAAATGTCAATAGTAATGTGATTACGTCATCAAATCTCGCTCCGAAAATAAAACATGCATCAGCCAACGAAAGCCATTTGATGTACCAATGTATCAGTCAGTAACATTCATCTAATCATGGAAGAGTAGAAAGCGGAAGTAATGATTCTTGGGGTTATGGCTTGTAATGCCCAGATCAGCTATGCATGCATAATAACTGAAAGTTTTTAAGAAATACAGTACTTCCTGAAACCAACAAGTTTAGTTCAGTCATATCCATGCGCGTTCCAGCGTCTCAGAGTAACTGATTCACTACATAAGCCTTCAGGGGACAGTCTGGTAAATCCAATCTCAGTCGTCAACGTTCATCATTAGTGACGCGCCAAAATATCCCATAATGCATGCGGACATACAAAGAGAAGATAAGGACGCGAAGTTCACCCGCACAATACGCATCACATCCGTCACCGGTGTTAAAGGTATCGATTTCACGTCAGTTCTAAGAAAGATGTCCTTGGGGCAGAAAGACGGTGGTGCGCGGCTCGATACAAACAAATATCGACTAGCAACCGAGTTTGTATCCCGGCTTTGTTATAATCGTGGTCATAAATGTCATAATATTTCCTTTTATCAGAACTGTTTGCTTGGAGGCTCAACTGCCAGATTTTCCAAACCAGGAAGTGAGGACATTTCCCAGAGACCATGGGGAACTTGATATATCGAATTGGCACTTTAGAAAGGAAAAATAAGTGGCTACCTAGCGGTGCTGGCATAAGTGTTATCCAGCCCCATGACAATATTCAGCAGTTCGGGTCAAAATATTAAAAGATGTCGTCTATGTTAGAGGTATTTGCTCATGGCTGATATGGTATCAGATTCAGAATTTTAGAATTTTTCGCTTTGATGAGAGTATCGAGCTTTATGTCCGAGCTAAAAAATTTTGGAACGTAATATGATTTTATGAGGAATTTGATTTCTTTATTTTAATAAAACAGTTGCAATCGACCCCGTCATTTCTCTAAACTTTATGTAGTAGTCTATACGTTCAAGAAAACCAAGAATGTGCAAAGAATATCTATCCACTGTGGGTTTGGGTGTGAAAGCGTTTGCTGGGGAGAGGGGGGGAGGAGATGGAGGCGGTAGTTGGTGAATACAGCATGCCATTAGAAAGTGTCCGGACAACTAGACAATGACAAGTGGTGGTAGTAGTGATATTGATGATGATGATGATGATGATGAAGATGGTATTATAGCAGAAATAGTTTGGTGCTGTGAAATTGATATGTCATGTTGATATTAAAACGGGCTGTGATGACTGAGAACCCTAATTTCTTGCTTTTTTCAAATAATGGTGAAAACGATAAGAATGGTGATGATAATTATGATAGTTATGCAGAGAGGAATGTGATACTGATCATATGCTTTTTGTTCCTGATAGATCTTCCCGGAAATATTCGATAATTTTTTATGGCGTTCAGTACGTTAACCCAAAAATTCATTGCATCGGTGTCTCGCTGTTTTCGAGGAAAAAAAAACAGCAAAGAGCCATTTATAGAAGGATTAGCTTTACCTCTCTCATCATTTTAAGATCCCACGCTGCTTCATTCTCCGCAATATACTATGGTATTCTAACACGGAAAATACATTTATCTTCTAAGCAAAGAGAAACGAAATCTGACATTGTGTTAGATACATTGATATATGTTGTTATTATTATTCCGTACGATACCTTTGAGACTCCGCATCTCCATCCCCGAAAGTAAAATGAAAGACTTGCATCCAGGATACATGTACATAGTTTTAAACCCCCCAAAATAAAAAGAATGAGCGGCTTATGATACCACATCAGATAAATCTGGATCGAGATCAAACGCACGCGCTATCATTTATCATGAGGGCACCTCATTATCTGCAGAGGCGTGAGTCTCGAGTTAACGAGGTGGGTGCAAGTGAATGTGTTATTGGGAGATCCAACGAACCTCTTTATCTGTAAAGGCATGAATTCAGGGATGAACAAGGTGGGTACAAGTGAGTAAGTTTCAGGGAGATAAGTCATATGCAAAATACTGGTACCAATAGTAGTAGTAGTAGTCGTAGTAGTAGTAGTAGTAGTAGTATTAGTGTTAGCGGTAGTCGTAGTAGTAGGAGTAATAGTAGCGGTAGTAATAGTAGCGGTAGTGGTAGTAATAGTAATAGTAGTATGTGGTTTATAATGTTCGTATCCAGAGATCACAAAGTCAAACGACTGCACATTACAATCATATTGACAGGCAGGCCACTCCATAATATTTTTTTCAACTCCGTTTGGGACATGCGGTGTCGCTAACATTTTACAGGGGCTGATCACTAGTAATCTAACATCTCTCACTGCTTATGGCCAAATACCAATTTTGCACACAGATAGATTGATGAGCAAAATATAAATGAAATGCTGTTCCGAGACACGTATAATGTGGGTGGGGTGGGGGGAAAGGGGGAATCGCCCAGCTTCGTGATTTGCAAGATCTGGTTCTCAATAAAAAAAAA
>JAWQUT010000032.1:1249346-1260586 GCA_033807755.1 Ellobium chinense
GAAGAGAGGTTAGTTGCCTGTCTCTGATTTCTCCTTTTTCTGCCTCCCACGCTCTGTATTCCCCAACCAAACAACGCTGATAATCCACAGGACTAACGATAGACTATGGAACCCAGTCTCGAACGCCCCCACACAGTAACACAGGTCGTCAACAGCTGTTTTCTGACACATCTAGTAAAGCACCGTGGGCAATGAAGAACACAGCTGTGTTGTCGTTTCACGTGTGCACACTTACACACGCGCACACCAATCAAAGCCTGCTTTCTACAGGCGAATAGGTTGAGCGCATCGAAGCTAATCCTCTGAAACTGATTAACTCCCTTGAGTGTCTTCAACTTCTGGTGAGTATGCGAAGCTGGTAACGTTAACGATTTCAGGCAGCTGGCCTAAACATTGGTTTATTGCTACAACATAGTGTCGAGTTTGCTTAATCGCTGTTCCTCGAAATCATTGGGCAAAATTGTCATAAAGAGCGATTGCATTAGTCCAGTGGTTGTTTTTTTTTTAATAGCTAGGAAATGCAATACTCTGTTATCTGAAATATGCTTCTATTAAACGAACGTTTCGATGGAGTGGATTGGGGATTAAAGGCTGACTTTAATAAATATGCTATTTCATAACGTGGTATGATATGTAAGGGACATGTTGCTGACACAGACAGGTCGAGAATGCTCTGTGAGAGGGTAAATATAACAATTAGTTTGGGTCGCCTCCAGGTGACACCATAACTTGGGAAAATTCGCCATCAGTTGGTGCTGAGCCGTCGTCAGGGGCGAGGCAAAGGACACTAAGGGAATGGGGGCATTTGAGGGAAGAAGGAAAGTCTGAGGCCTAATTTCTCTGCTGCCATTACTGTGACAGAGTGGTTCTGTACCAGATTTTGAAGTCCAAGACAAAGAGTTTCAACTCTGTATGTATCATGCTTTCAACACATTCTTGCACGATTGGATTATTTCATGTCGTTAACTGTTTGGGCTGTCGTAATTTGATGATCTTCCAGCTATCACTCAGGAAAGCACCGCTATGGTAATGATACGGTTCATTTAGTCTTACACTGTCATTGAATCGGTGCTATCATGAGAGAAGGCCGATACTCCCAAGTTGAGACGTAACTGAGCTCGGGGGGCAGGAGGTGAGGAGGTGAAGGAAGAAGAGGGAAAGAATGTGCATGGGTACATAAACAAAATTTTTTTTGGAGACACAAATACCACACATACATACACACACATACACCACCACCACCACCTACGCTACTGGTCTTCCCCTTGGGCTCACAGACAAAATTACGTGCAAAATGAGAAAGCTGATGATACTCTCCCGGGCTTTGCGTGAAGGGTGAGCATCGACGAATGCAAGTTAAGAATCGACACTAATATTTGTGGTAAAAGTACGTGTTCGTCTCATCGCTATTATGTCGATCATGCTAAATGGATAAAGCAATCGACTCCTATGGTAGTAGCAAAGGTATTATCTAGTCACTTCATTCCTGCAAAATTTGTAACTAAAATCCGTAACCAAGTATCCGCAAAAAGTTTCCTAGATTTCGTCACAAGCATCAATTGACATATCGATTCCGACCAGATCGAGCTATGATCGTCCTTGTTTCAGGAGCTCAGCAAACACAACGAGATAGTCTGTGTCCGATCGGGCGGACAAGTGGATCGCCCCCGCCAACTGCCGAAAAAAAAAAAAATTAGAGTACTTGCTACTCTAGATTGGAGTCATTATATCAGGAGTGATCTCCCTTTCAAAGGGAGATGTCATGCCATGTCTCCTTCGCATAATCTCTGCGATATATTATGTGACTCTCCCCTGGAGCAGATGCCGGAGCCAATGGAAGAGGAAAAGATAGGACAGCAGAGAAAGCAACAAACAAATCACATACAACAGAATCTCATGTATTCGATCACTAGCGTCTAGACAATAGGCAAGATGAGGAAAGAGGAAGAGAAGGAGGAAAGACAAAAGAAGAGGAAGATGACCAGCAAGTACGAGCACCAGTACGCAACAAAAGATACATCTGGCGTTTGAGAGCTTGCGCATTAACAATGGGATCTCTTACTATCGTAAGAATTACATTAGTGCATCGGTGCTGAATGCACCCTTGCTGGCGTTCAATATGCAGACTTAATGGTAATTCTTACGATGGTAAGAGATCCACTGTTAATGCGTAAGTTCCTGCTTGTCAAGTCAAGTAGACGTAAAGCAGAGGAGTGTAATCATTGGTACATCATTTGTGTGCACGGTACCGTATTACACAAGAGACCGGCGAAAGCGACTTTTTGTCTGATTTCTTAGAGTGCTGACCACGCACTACCTCAGGCCGTATGCATAGTACTGTCTGACTTTGCCCCTAGCAGTAACCACAGAAAACACCAGAGATGTTTTAGGGGTATTCTAGTTACCGCCATCGCGCGGAGTTAGACAGCACTGGTCGCTGCTAGTACCTAAACCTCATTACGTCATGAGATGTCTGTTCTCTTCGTTAACCGCTAACAAACCTGAATGCATGAATTTGTACTGTGCGTGAAGTTGTATAGCCTACAGCATAATTGAGCTATTAACATCAGTAATTCCCCCGTAATAACAATCAGCTTATAAGTAACTTCCTGCTTATCCACTCCCTCCTACTTACAAGCGTACTCTGCATCTTCATGTATAGACACTAGTGACTTTTACGGGATGCCGAAGACCATTAGTAATACTGACACAAACAATGCCGACAGTAATGTATGAAATAAGGAAGTCCTTAAATGCAGAATATAAGAAAATCGATGTTGAGCGGGGTATTCAGATTAATTAGTGCAACGACATAACTGCTCTTTAATGGTGTACAGGGGCGGGTATGAAACTGGCATAAAGAAGGTGGGTTAAGAGACAGACTCGGCTGGATGGCATGAAAACGACTTTGCTGATTTGGCAAAGATGTTACAAACGGACAGGGGAGGGGTTAAAAAGCATTCTGTCGCCATTTGTGGCAGCGTTCCTTTGAAGAACATTTGTGAACACGCCTTCTTTACGTCCTTCTTTTCCCTGAAAATGTCCCTGCTGAAGTGACGTCATTCATTCACCACTCAGATTAAGATCAGGATCTTTAAGGCCTACTGAGACACACATTCAACTGCCCTAAAATTTAAGGACATAATGATCGAAAGTCTTTTGTTTTAAAACGTAGAGGGAGGAAGGTGTTCTTCTGCTAAAGACAACCTCTTGCTCCGCTCTCCCCAACAAACGAGTTTCCTTAACTACGCCTATATTTCCCCTCTGGTTATGGCATTTTCCACAAGTATTCCCCTACAGAGACTGCCCGCCCATGTATCGACGGCTCATTAATGACTATTATACGCGGCCATCTCCCATACAGTAGAAGCACTATTGGCAAATTCTTCAGAAAGTGGAAATAGAACTGGTCCAAAACATACAGTACAGTATGACTTAAAGAAAGTGAACAGAAGCCCGTTTACTTAGAAAAACCTCGCATATCCCTGTATTTTGATATGGATATAACGTCAGTATTCGCTCAGGACCGGCCACGTTTATATAATTATGACGTATAGTTAGCCTGGTCGGTCGGTTATATGCAAAGACCAACGATATGCTCTTTTAATAAGCAATTCCAGACATCTATATTAATTGACAGTCGGGCCGGGTGAAGAAGGGGAGGTTTGGAGAAAGGGGGAGCNGGGGGGGGTGAGAATAATCAAGCTTTGGTGAGCATGAGAAAAGAGTCATTATGTTAAGGAATCGAGGGCAGACAAATTCCAATGACGGTCTGGGGCTATTGGCTAATTAATTTTCGCTTTCACACTGCTATCGATGTAGGAGGAAGTACATTTCTAAATGGGGATGAAGACGGGGAGCGGGGGGAGAACCCCAACAATAATAATGATGTCTACGTCACTGTTCTTACATACAGTGTAAAAGTGCATTTAACTAATTAGCCATATCTCACGACAAAATGGCACAGCCTAGTGATAAAATTAATGACAAATGTTGTTTCTGCAAATTTCTTCTAATACGTGCTCCGTCTATTTCTGACCATTAATCTTTGCCACGAAGTAAACCCTAACGAGGGGCTGAGATGCGATCCCTTGTTTGACACCCTGAATAAAATAAGTAAGAAAATCAGAAAAATTCGACTTTCTTAATGCATGAGATCCTTTTGTTGCTGAAAGTTAACATTCGACATACTTCCCTGGACGTTCACGTTAAGCTTCACGCGACCAGAGCCCTAACATTGAGGCACTTCTGTCTAGCGATGTCTAACTTAACTCGCCCTCATTAGCTAACTCCAAACAATATTGCTCACTGTGACTGACAAAATGATGTTACCCTTTCCCTTATCTGTCAGGCAGCCGCCACATTAACACTACGTTAGCCTTTACGTCCAAGGAAATCTGTCAACTATGTCCCTGGCCTGCTTGTTAAATGGCTCGATACATTTCGCTTTCCGTATAGAGACCAATGACGTCATTTCGTCTAGACGCACGCGGGACTCAATCAGAGAGCGCTCCGGTGATTTGGAATGGAGAGGTTTTATGTAAACAAAATCCCCCCCTGAGAGACGTCCAACGAAGATCCTTTTCACCAATTTAGATCCCCGAAAATGAGCTTCATTTGCTCTCCCCCTTTCTCTCCATCCTCCTCATTCCCCCCCCCCAAAAGCACTCCTTCCTTCTCGCTGTGTGTAAATGAGTTGATTTGGGCGCCACGGGGACCCCCAAAGGCGTCATTTCCTGGTGACATTCCAAACTCACGCTATGGAATTACCACCCCCCCCCCCTTNCCCCTTTACAAAGAGAGTGCTCAGTACGAGTTGTGGGCCTTAATAGATGTCGATACTGAGTATGCTAGACATTTGGTTCCAGTTGCGAGTACCCGATACTTGCTATAATGGAACACACTCAATATGGACATGCTTAGTAGTAAACATCATACTGAGTACATTATTTTTGTTTCGACTTTGCTTCTCTATGGGTACGTGTATGGTACGTATTTCTGTTCATAAATACACTTTTTGCCGATCCCAAGATGTACAAATTATCAGTGCCCCACTGTATTCTCTTAACAGATACTGGCAGGTACTCAGTGAGACAACAGTTATATTAAAATTTGGGTCACTTTTTTTTTCTCTCCCTAAAATAAGAAGTTGTTTTATTGTATAAAATGGTAACAATAGCTATTTGATAAAAAGTATTATTTCAGGATCGGGTTAGAAGCAAGCTGGTGATCAAAATACTGTCTTCTTGCAATATCTGTTCCCCCCGAGAGCTTGTTTTCAAAGGCAGGGCAGCCGCTGGTGTTACAGATAAGATCACGCCTTCCTACAACTGAAGTGGACTTGATCTTCTTTCTTATTATCAATTTGGGAAATTTACTGTCTTAGTTTATGATAGTATAATCGCCCTACGTCTCGACCGACCGACCGACCGACCGACCGACAGACAGACAGACAGACAGACAGACAGGCAGGCAGGCAGGCAGGCAGGCAGGCAGGCAGGCAATGACGACTGTTAAAATTGTTATGAGCTCTTAAATCAAAAGATAACCACTTTTTAACTAAATTCAAATGTTTACATGTTCAAAGGTTTGTCCCTAGTTTAAAAGAAAACATCCATGAATGCCAAAACAAAATAAACGAACAAAACTCAGCAACAAAACTTAATGATGGGAGGAGGAAGGGGCGGAGTGGAACTGAACCCTCGCCATCTCGCTCAAGAAAAGACGCATGAAACGAGTCAAAAATATGACATGACAGTATCGATATCTACAGTATCTACAAGATTCAAACCATGAGTACTCATCCTAATAGATATTGAAAATATCTAATAACGCCCACCTCCACTCAGTACTCGCTCTGCTAGGCGTTAAGACATTATGAGCCATTCACTTTCGCAAGCTAATCGAACGTGCTTAACTCAAATGGCAGCAAGTCTAGACTGGCTTTACCTTTCTGTTTGTTGTGAAAAGATGTTTCAGTTTTCAACTGTTGCTACTGGTTACGGCATCCGCCCACGAACAATATCGTAAGAGGCTTTGCTAAAACTGGATTCATCCCTATCATAACATGACAGGAAACCTGATTCGTATCTAGTTCCCCATTTGAACTACAGGTTAATCCTCACTCATAAATGTGATTGTAACTGAGCTAGTTCACCATGCGGTCGGATTTTCAGATCATTCATCTTTGGAGTGTGAGAATGAGATCGTCTCGGGCAACCCACCTCCTGCTTATTTGGTTTATCCTCGGTGATAATGACGAACAGAGTAACCTCTGATAAAATGGGGTAACATCTGACAAAATAACAGGTAAAGTGACGTGTGAGGAAAGAAAATGACAGATACGTCATCATCGTGTTTTCTCTTTTCTAAAGATCTGATAAAATTGCGAACAGATCTAGGTTTTACGTCATGGGTTTGTTTTCCCTCGACTAAAATGCCTTGACAAAACAGCGGACTCCCTACCCGGTGCAACTCCTTTTCTTAAAACTAAGAGCCAATCCTATATTAAACACTGTCGCTGTCTGGCGTAAAGCAATCATGGAATTAGAAACCCGAAAGTTGAGCTGGATCTAAATGGGGAACAAGAACAACAACCATCAAAGCTTTTCCGAGAGTCAAAACAACTGACGTAACCATGGCAACGAATGAAATTAGAGGGAGCGCAGCGTGCATGTAAATGTACAATGTACACAGCTTCTCACCTGTTGTGACAAGTGACGTCACGTACAGCTGACACCTCTGCCAAGTCTGTAAGAGCTTGCAAGCGTGATGATACTAACTAGACTACAGACTAAGGCTATACGCTGAGTGATATCGCCAGCTATCCTTATAAAATTAAGTAATTCCCCTACGTGTCTCAAACCTTCGGTGGTGTATGCAGGGGTGGTTAACTCTATGATTCAATCGGCTTGCTGACCTGATAGTGCTGGTTCGAGACCTAAATTTTTTACATATAAATCACAATACTGAGCCTTCATATTCTAAGCATCGAAGTATCGATTACGTACAAGCACTGTGCCAAGCAATTGGCCGACAAGCCCCCGGATATTGCCACAACAAGGGACAGTGGAGAATGCACACAAAGCACAGGCTTCTTATTTCCTAAGGGGGCAATGACCTCCGGATCCCCGATCCACGCCACTACTCATCCATCTTCTCATTAGACCCCTCTCTTCCCTTCTCCTCCTCTTCATTTGCTCCTTAGTCCCCCTATTTATACAAAAGAACCGCAGATCCATCGACTGATCTTGGTAGCTCTTTCTTTACAATGCCTAAGGCTCTGCGTTAATTTATTGGACGAGATTTGATAACTTTCGCACCACTAGCTCTGTAAGGGGAGCTAATGAGTGCCACTGCTCGTGTCCGCTGGAGTTGTCTTCGCTGGGGGTCCAGGAAGTGACGCAAACTCCAGCACCAAACAAGGATTGAGACATTATTTGTTACACGAGTCGACTAATATCATGCTGGTGAAACACTATGGCGCAAGAGTTTCATAGGCATAAATTGGGAATAGATATATGAGCGTTTGCCCATAAACGATGGATCTCTCACTATCGTCAGAATTATAATGGTGCATCAGTGCTGAATGCACCCGTACTAGCGTTCAAATATTTACGATGGTAAGATATCCCATCGTTAATGCGGAAGTTTTTGAATGACCCCCAAATGCAGTAGTTATACCGTATGTACGCATGATTTCCAAACCCGAACTTCCATGAGCAAAATACGACAAAGAAACTCACGAAATTGAACTCCAAGGCTGGGGGCAAACATCCCTTAAATTTGGAATTTGCTAAGTATTCGAATTATGAGTAAAATTTGATAACGGAGATAAGGGACTCCGGATCACGAAATAGAGGTTTGCCAATGCACACGGCACGCTCCCTTCCGTCTATCAGTGTGCATAGCTTTGTGGGCGTGTCAGCTTCTCCAAAATGTACGTATCCTGGCATGGCGCTTTATTTTGGGTTAGGGACAAGATAAGAAGACAGAAAAGCACACATGAGTGAGTTCCTAGACAATGAGAGCTTGCGCATTAACGATAGGATCTCCTACTATCATAAGATTTACATCAGTGCATCGGTGCTGAGTGCAACCTTAGGAGCGTTTAACATGCAGAATTAATGTAATTCTTACGATGGCAAGTGATCCCCCCGTTAATGCGCAAGTTCTCAAATATTGTCTAGGGACTGCCCCAAGATTGTCTTTGTTCTTTCACCCTAACCTTAACCTGTGCTAAGCCTAAGTCAAGCACTAGGATTGCGTCCCAGTATATTCTGCCAAATTTGCCGGAACATCCGGGTTCAACTTAAATTCAATAATAATGCCACATCCTCCAGTAACAACACGTTTGTAGATTGTTCGGTACAAGAAGTTTGAGGTCGGGACAGGGAGAGCTGGTGGGACGTGAGCATTGAAAGGACCAGAACGAAACGAAAATTTTACCTGCTGATAACTTAATTTAGCACGCCACTTGCGCTAGGATTTCACTTTGAACCAGATAAGCTTTAAAAAAAAAACTAATTACCTCTTTATGTGGCGTAACCGCTGTGTGCCTGCTTTTGGGAGATGGGGGGAGGAGCGGGATAAGGGAGCTTTAAATCCTGTCTTAAACCTCGGCTTTATTTGCCATCTTAGCCCCTGATCACAATGGCACAAATACACTGGAACCTCAATGAATATGAAATAATAGTTAAGTGCATGTAGAAACTACATATAGAATAATAATAAACCCGTGCATGTGAAATTCATACCTAATAACAGGATATACTCAATAAAAGAGTACTTCATTTCCTGGTTCTACTGTGATTACATACAACGGCCTGATAAAGGAACTAATTTTACAATGCCATATCATATCGCAGCCAGCGGGATTTGTGTTTTCATCCAGTTCAGGCTGTTTCATACCTGCTCGGCAGTGGCACGATTAGGTAAATATGATACCCACTTTAATAAAAAAAAAATATCTTTGAAGCCATGTAAACTTAAGGCAGTGAATTTAACTTTGGCTTTCCCTCCCATCCACAGCGCCCCTTCCAATCAAAATTTCAGCATCACAGCTGAGTCGAGCTGACTAGGACTAGGGCCGTCACGACCACCCCACAAGTTTTGGACATTCCTCTTTCCTTTACCTTCCCCCCCCCTTCTTTTGTAATGATAATGACAAGAAAATATTCACATTGACCGTATGCTGTCAACGAAAATGGGGCAAAAATTTTCCGTCAGACCTCTGCCTTCCTTGAAGGCAAAGATTATAAGTAATATTATTATTTGTTATAATATATTTTGTATAGTCTTTGTTGCAGGGGCAGCGATGAGAGGAGTGGTGTTGGGAAAAATAATTACGATCTGATTCCCATGTTACCCCACTCTTTGGAAACAGCTCAAGAATCACATTTTAAATTATCGCCTCTGCCTTGCTAGCTCTGCCATTTCAAAACACCATCCCCACCACCCCTCCAAAAAAAAAAAAATGAAAACAAATTAAACGTTCCTTTACGACATGAAGAGCAAAGATTTGATCTGGTCGATAAGAAAAAGGCTGTGGGGTTGGTTGTTTTTTTTTTTGGTTTCGTTGTTGTTGTTTGCTTGTTTTCATAAGATGCTTATATTTATAAGCACATTCCGCTTAAAAATGTGAAGCGAGAAACGGGATAAATAAAAGAAAGTTATAATTAAACTTAGGATCGGTGTCAACGTCCCCGCGAACTTCTGCTTTTGAACAAGAATAGATTCCGCTTAACCTTCAAAGATCCACTGTGCCGAATGTGGTATGCTGAGCGAACAGTTTCATCACAAGTGATATGTGGAAAATGACTCCTCAAAGACCTGGCATACCATAATGTAGTTTTATGGTGTACATTATTATAACTTATCCACAAAGCACTAACATTAACGTCAAGCCTTTACTAAAGTACTAAAACCAGTATGAAAGTTAAATGCTATTTATGTTTAACCAGATCTAAACCATTCAGTCAAAAATAATTCTACAAGAACCTGGTTTGTTATTGTATTAAATGTTTTACGTTTGGGCATTAGAGGGTTAATCGTAATGGCACCTCCATGGGAGCTTGGTATCGTTGCGGTCAAGCGAAACGTACAGTAAGTGTTCAGTGGCGTTGTTTGTTTTGAAGCCTTCTACAGAAAACGGTCTGTTATCTGAAAATGTTGCGACTATACAAAGACTGCGAGTACGCGAAGCTGCCTGAGCCATTGTAACAATGGTGGACAATATAATTACGAGAACAGGCTGCATCTATAAAAATCTGATAATCGCGACACATACGCCATACCGGTAATCGTATTCGAATACGCCACTGCGCAAAATGTATAACCGAGCACCCGCAAGGCACTGGACATACTAGAATTTCTGGTGCCGAGTACGAGTCCGTACATGATGTACGACCATATTGTAAATTCAACCAGCGATACCAGCAAATCCGTCAACTCACTTAAAAAGTGGATGACATCAAGCTGAATAACGAGGACATTCGCCCTTAAGCAGAGTGAAAACAATACGGAGTAATTTCACTTATGATTTGTTTCACAACAAAGAGAATGAAAGAAATTGGGTCACAATTTTATTGTACACTATTTACCTTGTTCCAGATATTCCAGTGCACTTGAACGCATGGGAAATCAGATAAACATCGGAATAATCACAAATGATATCAAATCGATACGAAAGTTGAGAGAACAGTAACGATAAGGAGTCAGTTGGAAGATTACAGCTCTAAGCCTAAATCTTATTCAGTGAAACTTTTCTGTGATTTACAGAAGTTTCATAAGTGAGCAAATGAATTAACTGCTAACCCACTGTAACTGATCTGATGGATCATATGCAACAGAAATATAATTTCAGCTCACTAAACTTACTGTTCATGCTGTACGAAATATCATCCTTTTGAAACATATATCACTTCCTATAGAATTAAAGTACGTACTACAAAACCTAGCGAGACACGTTTCACACAGGAGAAATAACGAGAACTGTTTTACGTTCGAGACACTGCTGTTGACGATATATAAATGTATGTATATAATAGAGATACGTAGCCGGGCCATCGATTTCACCGATTTCATATAAGTAGGCATTGACGACATTACCAGTGTTTAGATATTATATCTCGTGGGTTAAACTTAAAGGGAGAAAAAAAACGATACGAAGAAAATTAGGCGAAAAGGGTATTGATTTTTCTGCGTTAATGACGTCAAAGCGACTTGCCACAAGGGGGTCG
>JAWQUT010000032.1:1264569-1277771 GCA_033807755.1 Ellobium chinense
GGGGGGGGGGGGGGGGGGGGGGGTGAAAGAAATAAGCAGAGGCAACGAAAGAGAGCGAGAGAGAGAGAGCACTGGATATATCGATACATTGATAGGTTGAGACATGAACTTGGAGAGACAAGGAGAGAGAGAGAGAGAAGAGTGACAGAGAGATATGTGGTCTAACTGACAGGTAGAGGATAACCAACGATGGAGGCAAACAGAGTGTCGCGTATTGTGAATGAGTATCACACATTATTAAATGAAATTCATGTATGCCCGACTACCTCACTCCTTCCTTCCTTCCTTCCTTCCTTCCTTCTTTCATTTATTCATTTCTTGATTCCTTCAATATCTGAGTCCTCCAAACATTGGAAGTGAAAGAAAGAAAGAAAGAAAGAAAGAAAGAAAGAAAGAAAGAAAGAAAAGTACGTTCCAAATTCAGCTGCATTTAATATCCCCATGAGCGATAACCCATTTCAGAGTCCAAATTCAGCTCATCACCAGCGATTATCGGCTAAGAGAGCAGGGAACTAACTCGTGGCAAAACTATTATCCGTCATTGGTGACATCTAAAAATAAGCACTATCACTTGATAGCATCAGTATAATTCCTTGCTGTCCTTTCTGTCCTTTTCCATTATATCACGGCTAAAAATATACCTCACTATACCAAACAAACCGTTGTTATGTCACGTTTTCTGACCACAGCAGGATGCTATATCTCAGGGGACGTAATTCTCAGAATTGAGAGTTACCTTCTCCTTGTTCTGATAAATTGACTGAATTAAGCATAGCTTACGTCGCATTTTCTCAAAATCAGATAGTTATCCCATGAAAGACAGGGCAGACTATCCCTCCACCTTCCCCTTCCTTCTCCAGATACAGTCTAAATTTCGCTGTTTCTCTCCGACTGCCAAATAGTAGCTTATAATAGTCTCCAGACGTTCGAAAACAATGAAGTCATATTTTTTTTTGTTGTTGTTGGAACTCAGTATTATTGTGTCCTTACATAATATCCAAATAAAGAGGATCAGTAATATCTATTTTAAGGGCTACTCAGCCATTACAGTCCAAATCAACGTCGGTCATCATTTCATACACCATCCTTAAGCTATATACAGCAACAAACAACAGCAAAAGCTTTTTAGAAGTAACTATGTTGTTATTAGACTAGCGCTTGCTATCATGAGTGTCTATATTCATCTCTCCATACACCATTTTTAGGCAATATGCAACAACAAGAACAATAACAGCAACAACAACAACAACAACAAAAGCCTTTCAGAAGAAACCACATATAGTTATATATAAACAGCAAAAGCTTTTTAGAAATAACTATATATTATGTTGTTACTGGATTAGCGCTTGCTATAACAAGTGACTATATTCATCTTTCCATACACCATTTTAGGCAATATGCAACAACAAGAACAATAACAACAACAACAAAAGCCTTTTAGAAGAAACTACATGTAGTTATATAATAGTGTAGCATATTACTGTATATTAAACATTTGTCTTCTGATCACAGAAACGAGTCCCTTATTAAAGCATTTTTTTCTTTAGGATAGCAAATACAATTAGTTACAGATGCACTATGCCGTAAAAGAGATCAAGCAACAACTGAGAGCTTGCGCATTAACAATGGGATCTCTTACCATCGTAAGAATTACATTCGTGCAATAGTGCTGAATGCGTCATTGATAGCGTTCGACATGTAGGGTTGCAATTAAATTCTTAAGCTGGTAAGGGATTCCATCGTTGATGCGCAAGCTCTCAAATGGTTCAGGTGTTTTGAAGTTGTAGCTCTCTATTCAAGCACTAGGTAAGAGGTGTTCGATGGGATCAATGCCTCCATTCTAAGACTATGTCTTTGCCCTCCTTCCCCCACCCCTCAACAAAATAAACTTACTGTGCCCCTTCTGCATTCTATGTGCACTTTCCCTAAGTGTCTCATCACACTATATTTGAGTGCCCCCTGTTCCCCTTCCCTCCCCTCCCACCTTCTCCAAACAACCACTGTCTCCTCTAGTATACCCATCCCTCCAATCACGAGACAGTGCCTAACCACTGTCGCTGTGCATAATAATATTGCTGGTCCTAAAGGGCCTTAATAATAGAGAGTTTAACCGATACAAACATTGCAACGCTAACGACAACCCACGTAATCGCTCACACAAGAAAACGGATGAGCAATAACGTCTAATGAACACGACACGGAAAAACACTGAGCAACAAATATCGATTTTTCTCGATTCCGACAGCAGACTGGGCCGAATTTAATAATTTATTCCTCTACTGATCCCAATTCTTCCATTTCCTCTCATTTTGTTTTGGTTTCTTATTTGCTTTCCCTTTCACACGAAATCGATTTCTTCGCGTTTTACCTAATCGTACTTCCCCGTTTGACCAAGCTATACTCAAGGAATTACAAAAAACGAAAAAAAAACTAGGTCAAAGGTGAATGCCTCAATGTGTTCTTTATTATAGTCCTTCACAACGTCGGGTGACTGTCTGCGAGGTCAATGGCAAAGTTCAAAGGTCAGTGCCGCGGTGTTTCCATGCTTTCTTTCACCACAAGCACAGCTGATCCACGAGTTCTGTATTGTTGTACATTCAAATAAAGACTAGATCAACCACAGTAGTTTGTGAGGAAGAAAAATGCCTCATGACGCTTTGACGCTTTGTATTGTTTTTCCTTTTGTGTGAGATGCATGTATATCCGTCATGTCGTCGTCACACAAACAGAGCCAATATGTTGATCTAGACAAAGAGGTATAAAACACACAGATCTGGGTCTATGTCTTTCTCTCATAACATGGTAGAGAAGAGGCGATGATTGTCTAAATCATATTAAGGATTCGGCCACTTCCGTCGAATTCAATATCGAAAATAATCTCACACGTAGTCTAGATGGATTATGGCCTAATGGATAGCATCGAAACACAAAGAAAAGAAACAAAGGCGGATTTCTCGGTGGAATATGTTTCTTCTCTGTCTTGTCTTAAGACTAACAGCTTTGTCTCAAGTCTACCCAGTCTTGAACAAAAATAATCATAATTATGTACTTACTTTTTGAACCTCCAGATGGAAAGACTCCAATAACTGAAACCACTCAAAAACACACGCGTGGCACAACTAAAACGATCTAACTAGACCTTTTCTACCTTATAACAAGCTACAGGCAGCCTTACTGTTCCCGAAAAACATCACAGCATTACATGAAAGAAAACATTGGCCTACGCTATACTAATACCAATCCTCAGAAATGAATTACACCTCATCAAGCCTTTCACCATAATATAATACACCACCCATTCTACGTCGCATGTGTGTCTCTTTCAAAACTCCACTCCAGTGCTGGGTGAACTACCTACTCTAGCATGCATGGCCAATTGATTTTTCCTCAGGGCGTCGGTTTTGTAGTCCCGTTTTCTGCGTTGCTCTCTTTCCTCTAAAGAGCACCAAGGCAGCACATCGCCAAACGAATTTGAACAGCTGGCAGAGACCAGCGCGGGCGTTAAAGGAAGGGTTGATATGAGGGGNGGAGGTGCAGGGGAGAACATAGAGGAGGAGGAGGAGGTGGAGGGGAAGAACAGAAAAAAAAAAACAAAAACAGAAGAGCAAAGAGGAGGATGAGTGTAGAAGGACAGACAGAAGAGGAAACGCAGGGAAAATGACGATGATAATGATGACCTACGATCTTTTTCAACCTTCTTTTAGTTTTGCTTGAAGTGGTTGTTTTTATATAANAAAAAAAAACAGAAGAGCAAAGAGGAAGATGAGTGTAGAAGGACAGACAGAAGAGGAAACGCAGGGAAAATGACGATGATAATGATGACCTACGATCTTTTTCAACCTTCTTTTAGTTTTGCTTGAAGTGGTTGTTTTTATATAAATACTACACTACGCTACACTACACTACACTACACTACACTACACTACACTACACTACACTACACTACACTTGTACCTCATTTAATACCACTGTTGAAAGCTTAAGAGATGAATAGTTTAGCTCTCTTCATAAGAAAGTTTAATTATAAGTTTAACAATAAAAGTATTACGAAAATAGCATTAGTCTTAAATTTCGCCTTTCTAATAACGGTTATACTGATGATAATAATGCTGACGATGATGATGATGCTGATGACGATGATAATAATGATGATATGATGTCATGTCCAGCAGACTAACAGCTTTGTCTCAGTTCTACCCAGTCTTAAACAGAAATAATCATAACATGTAGATCTAGCCTACTTACGTTTTTAACTTCCAGACGAAAAGACTCCAACTTTGAAATCGCTCAAAAACACACTCGAGGCACATCAAGACAACAACATTACAATGAACAGACAGAGAGTGCTTAAAAGGTCTTCCATTATAAACCAGAACCAAAGAGGACATAACGAATTTCTTTACAAATTAAACACACACACACACACACACACACACACACACACACACACAGAGAGAGAGAGAGAGAGAGAGAGAGAGAGGGGGGAGGAGGGTTCACAACACAAATATGAGCACATAAAACATTTTTGAATTAAAACACACGAGCGCACACGGACACAGACACACAAAGAGGATGAAATCATATGTAAGTGCGTCATTCGGCATTATATCTAGATCTATTGCACTGATGAATCACGTTTCAACACTTTTTATGTAATAGTTTTCCAGGTCGCTGCACTGTCAGTCTTCTCTCCCGAGCTCAATTTATAGCAAGTCTGTTATACTGCAAAATTTCAAACATGGAAGTTCAAGTCTAGAAATTGCCCCAAAAAAACCCAAGGCTGGGTACATAAAAGCGTTAGTTTCTCCTCTCCCTATTCCCCTCGCATACTCACCGGAAGGTACAGACACGCAAGAGAAACAATTATTTTCTAACTCTTCTATGTGTTTGGCCTACACAGGACAAAGAGTTCCCTCCTCCTATCATTAATTTCTTTTCCACTGTTCCCCTCCCCCATCTCGTCCTTCTCCTTCCCCCCTCCACCCACCCTCACTTACTCACCGGAAGTTACAGACACTCAAAAGATGCAACCATTTTCTCATCCCCCCCCCCNCCATGCAATCGGTCTCTAAAGGGCGAAGAGTTAATCATCCCTGCATAATCACAAGCAGTTAAACACTTGCAAGGGAAGCAATCATTTTCAAATGATACCTTCTCCATGCTGTTAGCCTCTACATATACAGCTGAATAGTAGTTTTCAAAAAAATCTTTAAAAATGGGCATTTCTCTTTTCAATGCTGTTGACACTGAAAGAAATATAATGTAATAGATGGTCACCGCGCTTTAAAGGTAGATTAGATTACAGTACAACGTCACGGTCTCCAATCTGATTGGCTCCAAAACCCGAGTTCTTTGTCATGTCCTGTCTTCCTTAGGAACATGAAAACCTCATTAACTGGGAATTATGAAGTGGTCCCACGAATTCGATGCAAATGTTTAGTTAGTAACACTGTCATATTTTTTTGACTAATCCAAAATTCATGCACAACATCGTCTTGACAAACAACAACACCAATACTATCACCACCACCACCATCAACAACAACAACAGCAATAACAACAATATCAAAACCATACGAACAAACCCAAGTGAAAAAAAAAACCAACCAAAATTTCATTTTTCTGTATGATGATCTAAAAAATACAGCTCTTTCAATTTTCAAGATTCGTGAAACACTTGTCTCAATTATAAAATAAATAAGCAGGCGACATTTGTTCGTTTTTCTAAATTTTTATTTTGCAGTTTTGTCTGACAAGAAGCATAACAGATTATTATGAAAAGCACACAGATTATTATGAAACTGAAAGTAACAATCATAGCAATTTTCGAAAGTATGTTCGTTCTATCTTTGGCTTTATTTCAGATTTTCTTCAGCCAGTGCTCCATTCTGAGATTATTTTCAATTTTTTTTTGGGCCATGTTATGACGTCATAAATACAGAGCATATATACTGTTATTGCACTGAGAAAGTCACGACTTTCTTCCTGTAATAACAGCTTCTTGTCGGTAATCCAGACATATGCATTAAAGTTTTAAATAACCTGTAATAACAGTTTTCTTTCTCCCATCATAGCGCAGAAATTATAGACAAACCGAAACGGATAAATAGATGATAATTATTACCTCCCTTAGGGTAAATTATTCTAACAGTTGTTCTCTCCCCTTTGCGTGTTCTGGGTCAACGAACATGCCTGCTCAAAAGAACGAACGTGAAGAGTAAAGGATGTTAACTGCACTTCTTCGCATCTCACCTAAGCCGTACAGATGTTATTTGTTCAGCCCGATGGTAAACAACTTAAAAGAGTCTTTACCAGACAAATCGAAACGCATCGTCGCTGCTGCACTGGAAACCTAAAGTGACAACCTTCGATCGTAATCTACATGTTCAAAGAGAAAGAGTGAATAGCTCACACAAGATTGCGCATTAACTGTGGGATCTCTTACCGTGGTAAGAATTACATTAAATCTGCATGCTGAACGCTACTAAGGGTGCAATCAATACCCCATGCACTAATGCAATGCTTACGATGATAAGAGATCCAGCAAGCTCTCAAGTTATCCACATAAGTTACTAAAGGTTTGGGGAGAAGGGAAACAGCACTGCAAGTTCATCCCTGATGTCCTTCATCTAGCAAAATGAGTGTGGGGTCTTTATATAACTGAAAGGGCCAAAACAATTTGGCTGTTACGGCACTAAGTGTTTCATCCTGGTACGGGATTTGCATAATTATGATCCTGGAAGCGGTGATGGACGACACGTGTGGGTGAAAATCGTCTCGATCTGTGTTTACAAACATGCTGACTACCTGAGCTATCGCGTTAGGTATTACACTGACGCTTGTTGCGTCATCAACACCATCAACAACGCCAAGTGTGCTTATGGACATTACAATACATTTGGGACTACTTCTATTCTAATAATAATGATTCGGCTTATAAATCTCGTATCCAGGCTGATGCTCGCTCATGAGCCTTCACATTATTATTACCCCACCAGGCCAAAACACTCTGAGACTCCATGAGAAGAATACAGTGCCGCTGCCATATGGAGGCGCTGATCACTAGCATTCTGACAATATCTTTCCCTGCCTATAGCCAGATATCCGTTTACAGACAAATGGACTGAGGAAAATGTGAATGAAATGCTTTCGCAAGGCAGCTACAACATGACTGTAGACGGGTATCGAACCCACGCCCTTTAGATCTTGAATCTACGCCGCAACCATTTGGCCACGCAGCTCCACACATTATTGTCTCCATACCCCATTTCGGGACACGGTTATGGTGACACAAATTTGGGGGTCCAGACTACCCCATTATTACTGATTTTCCACTGTATTTATTTAGCGAATTCACCGTATTGATCTTCAGTAGCATTATTCAATGTTTCGATTCTTTTACATCCTGACTATCACAGGCCCGCCTGAAACTGCAGTCCGATAATGTCAGAACAAGGACCGCAGACGAAGAAATTCTCCTCAGAACAAAACCAATACTGTACAAATTCAGGTCATATATTAGACGCGGATCCACCGAGTTCTCATTCGCATCCAAGAGACTTCGGGTTGCAATTTTCTTTTTCGCATCTAAGAACTGGGCCCAATCAATCAGTATCAATCTATAAGGAAGCGGGCACCGACCCTGTCCCCCAATAAGTCTTTGATGAAGAAATCGACAAAATGATGGAAGCTTTCTTCTTTTGAATAATGACATGATAATTACAGGCAGACCATCAGTATCTTTCAATGTGGTATAATTAGGTGGCTCACTCACGGACATTTCAATGTGACTTTATATCAACAGCACTAGAGTGAGCCAGGTTTGTCTCTGGATATTTCTACCAAAACAAAAAGGAACGAAAAGAAAGAGAAAATGAAGAAAGAAAAAAAGAGCTAGCGAAGGAGGAAAAAAAGGACGAATATTCTGAAAATCTCGGTTCCTAGCAATGTGCGCTAACCAATTTCACGTTATTATTATATCAGCAGACGAGACCACTCATCAACTATCTCAGCTCCCTTGAGAAACATAACGTATCACTGTCATTTTGCTGCCTCCATTTCACTGCATTGCTCTGCATATAACTTAAACTGAAAAGACTGGGAAGATTTCACATGTTGTGGGAAGTGACATATTCAGCAACGACACTGGATAAACGCATCTTTCTGTAATCGCAACTTTTTCTGTGGTCCCGAGATGCTGCGATTAAACTGACTCAAATGTGTAAATCAAAATTGGTACAGACTCGAACCGTATCTGAACCAGTAACCAAACCCGCGTCCTTATTAACAATTCTTGATGGCAAAACAAAGTTATGATCATTGAGAAAATATACTGCGTTCTCTTCGGACACCGAACTCGTAATTCTGTATAGATCTGTGGTCTCCATTGACCTATTTGTGGCAACGGCGAGTTCGGAATCGTGATGAACATTCAGTGAAAAAAAACGTGTCTCTCAAAATATTTTCTTTTTGATCTTTTTTTTTTCCGATCAATAACGTGATGAAGCACTGACAGACTGTCAGGATTTGACACACTTATATGGGAAATTCTACGTTTTGTTTTGGTTTGGTTTCGTTTCGTTTTGTTTGGTCTAGTTTGTTTTTTTTAACCCTACTACCAAAGAAGTATAATTTAGTCGACCTAGATACAATGGTTCCTACGTCAAGATCTACTTGAGAATGTCAATATGACACTGATGATGGGGGATGTTATCTTTGATGAAGTCTAGAAGCTGTGCTAGATTTATTTTTTTTTAAAGGTCATACAGCGATGAAAGAGTGACCTACATTTTCGTGTTTGGTGTCAGCAAAATACTATACTGTCATTGACCGGAGCTGCAATATAGGAGTTCACTGTCAATTTCAGTGAGCGGCCGCATTTAAAAGTTTTAAGTTAAATTGCGAGATTAATTTAATATTAAACCATAACTGTCACTCTATAAACTTATAAAAAGACATTTATATTTGGTCTACTACTAGATCAGATTGCTCGGTATCTACTTAACCAATCCTCTCCATAGGACATTCACTATCCCCAAAGATCCCCGGTTGTATTTCCATTACGAAAAGCATTCTTATAACACATTCTCAGCAGCTGGCTCAAAAGGCTGGAAGTATTAGCAAGGCTCTATCGTTGTGCAACTCTTTCTGCGCAACTGACATCACAGACAATTCAGAGCGAACCATTACAACAATGAAAGATCAAATTACAACATTGGATAATCAAAATACAAGTAAGGAAGGTCTGATTTAACTGCGAATAAGATCAGACTGAAGTACTGAACCCTGACTGTATGCACCTCCTTGTTTGATTCTACCAGTGTAGACGAGCCTGTATAAGCCAAATACAGTATGAGTTAGATCCACCAAAGGCGATTTAATATGTGTCTACCTCAATCCAAGTGCGCGCTTCCTTCCGAATGTGTGCTTCAATCCGACTGTATGCTTTAATGCTAATGTGTATTCGATACGAGTCTGTACATTAATCCAAGGGTTTACTTAATCCGACGGAATAAAACACTGCCATTTCAATTGCTTTTTAAAAAAGGAGCGAAATCGTCCATTATCACTTTCCCGATAGTTTCTGTACATATTTTACTTTCACTTCGACTGTCGGTTGCAAAACGTCTACAACATAGAATACCCCATGAACGCACTTATAGATAGTGGTGGGCCGATAACTGAATTTTTAAGCATAGCGATACCCAGCCATCAAGCTCTGCGTATAGAAAGTATCGATCCTATTTCTATTTTGATACTCAGCCCCGGATGGACATTTCATTACTTTCGATATTTCCAATACATCCGATAGTTTGAATACATCCAGTACTATACTCTCCATATTTTCAATGCCTTTTGATAACACTAGGCTTTGCAACGAGGAACCTGGACAAACAGCTTTTTTGGTACATAAGAATCGGAGGAGAATCAAACTTAACTTTGATACTTTCGATACGTCAAATATTTTCTATTCTTCCGACACTGAATCGAAATCAGAAACGATACTGTTCCCCCCCCCCCCNTGGAATGTTTGCACCAATGAATCGACTTCATGACAAGCTTGCAGACTTGCGTCAGGTGAAGACGAGGCTCAAAATAATTAACAACCTTTATTAATCCCAGGCGTGAAGAAATCTCCACGAGCTTGCCAGACAATCATTGGCGACTATAAATAGACTAGAGACTGATGGGAATAATATGCACTCTTGATTGCATCCAGTCTGGATGAAGACATAAGGAGCTTTTCATCTAAACTTCGATGGGCATAAGGTCTTGAGAGCAATTTGTGGCAAAGATGTGGTTGAAAGAGTCAGAGATTTTGGGGGTTTTGAGGGAAAGGATAATGGGTTTTGCCCTCTTCAAATTCAGTCCATATGTGCTGGCTTGGGTCCTCATGCTATAAAGTGCAAAGTTCATTCCATAATTTGAGAGCGAATATTTATTTTTCTTTTTTTTAAAAAAAAAAAAAACATCGTTTAAATATGAAATGAAGAGGCATCTCGTACTTTAGATTATATCCTGTTTTGGTCTTAAAGGGCCGTCTTGATGAGTCATGCTCTTGTATTGACACTGAATGCGATTTCCAGATAGATCTCGATCAGTCTGGAAAAAAAATGTTTTTCTCAACTTATTTATTCATAAGTCTGAACTTGAAATCTGTGCGGTTCATTTCCTCATAAATTTAGCGTCGCGCCGTTCACTCCGTCACAGAATAAAAAGATATAAATTATTCACCACGGTATATTTTTTTAAACAGTAGCAGTAATTAATGTGCAAACACATTGACGCTTTATTTGTCCACATCTTTCTATTCCACGGCCTATTCCGTGCGCGCGGCAAGAACGGTCACCGAAGCGAATACCACTTTTAAAACATCATCTCTCCATTGATGAGGGAGGGGAAAAAGGGCCGGTACAGTGACTGTTGCCTTGCTCTAGGCCAGGTTCAGTCTTCCTGCACTGTATTTATGTACCAGTTTCTCAACGCTTTTCCATTTTCTAGTAAATTATAATTACTGTACTTTTTACAAAAAGGTTTTAACGATAACGTTTATTAATAGTAGGCCAAACTGCATGCTCTATAAGCAAGGGTATCCAATCCCTCGACCGCGGGTCAGACGTCACGAGCATAAAGAAACTTTAGACTATAAAGTGTTTTATATTCTTTTTCTATGATAAAAATAGTGACGATACTGAAAGAGCAGAAGTCTGACTGAATGCTCCACAACAGAATACTGAAGTTCTGGCCAGAGGCGTGCAGTGTGAAAGAGATTACAAACAATAGTGTTTTAGACTGTTGAGTATTATACATCATGGCGAAGGATGCACCTAGATCTAGGTAGTCCTCATGTATCACAATTATGACTAAACTACAAACTTTGCCTCTTGTCTGAAAATGTTGGACACCTCCACAGAATGACAAAGAACTCTACAGAAACCTAAACAGCGCGAAACACCATCATCAGCAGGAAACGCATACTCTCTAAATGCAGCGATTAGCACACAGCAATATGCAGTCAATAAGCATAACTATCAAAAACAGGCCAGTGAAAAACACTGTGATTCACATATAGACATATATTAAAGGCGTATCTGTCTGTGACGTCAGAACGTCACCTATAGAGATTGATATCTGTGTAGATTTTCTTTGTCATGCATTTGACATCTCAGTTTTAAGAGCACGCTTCATAAAGTTCACTCTCATTCGGTCTTCACGACACAATTTGGCGCTGCTGATATTGACACGCCCTTCATTCTCGTTTTCTTGTATTCTACTGACCTAGATACGACAACGGCAGAGTGAAGACAGCTCCCTGGCATCTTTTGTTAAGGTAGTAACTAGACTATACAGACTGCCTTTTTCTGACAATCACGAACAGAAAAAAAACAACAAAACTTTCATATTGTTGAGCTTGTGACATATTTTCAATTTCGTTTCACTCAGCAGGAGAGTTTTGTCCCCTCAGTAAGAGTTTTGTCCCATTAAGTAAGGGACTTCGGATCCGTTTCTCATAGCATACTTAACAGCTTATGTCCTTTTCAATCGCGACAATAATGTATTATATTCTGAAGAAGATTTAGTGCGCCCTACACTTTCATCCGCTTCCTCACATGTTTTGAATTATTTTTGAATGTGCTAGGAACAGGACTCGGTTAAGCAAGGGCTGTGTTAACAAGTCTGCCCTCAATTATACCAAGTCGGCGTGAATTTAACTATCCTTGTTCCACGAGAGGTGGCATACTGCAATCTGATAACAAAATTTGAAATAAAAAAAAAAATATCACACATCTTCTCTCTTATCCCCCCTCCTTTCTCTCTTCATCACTCCAACCAGTAATAGTGATATACGTATCAAACTGATCTTTGGCTGCTTTGATTAATTTCACGGCCGTTGGTCTCATAAATGCTGTTGCCGTTCAGCTACGCTTTCAGAAGCACTTACTCTTGCGGCCACTATCTCCTCCATGGCCAAAGGATCCACACTCCCGTCTCAATTGTGGCATCTCATGAAAAACGTCACAAACGACCTTAGATCTTTCAAGTAAAAACGGTAAAGCTAGGCATCACAGCACAAACGAACTTCACTCCGCTCCACTGAAGTCTCAATCGGATAAGTTGAACTTCAAGCTTATGAACCCCTGACTCAGTTTTCGAACTATCACATGAGAAACCTCACAAGTTTTCTTAGATCTTTCAAGTAAAGCTGTAAAGTCAAGCATCACAGTACAACGGATTACACTCCACTCCACTGAAGTCTTAATAGGATAAATCGAATTTCGAGCTAATGAACCCCTGATTAAGTTTTCGATCTCCTGGCATTCTCTGCGACGAACCATTAAATTTTCATAAATCATTGAAATATTCTTTGTAAAAGAAATTTATTTTTTCAGATCAAGTCTCCAACGAAAATGCCGCATTTGTTATCAGAATCAGAGTGTTGTATTTTCCGCCTTATGAAATGATTGTTATGAACCAAACTTGTGTCACATTACATCCACACCTCGGTAATGTCTCGAGTAACACTACCACCATGTTCTGAAAATGATACTCCGCCTTACACAACAAGCCGAGAACAATAACTCTGTCAGACAGACAGACGGGAGATAACCTCTCTTGCTTCCTGTCTCCACTGTTCTAGATTTACGCCACCCAATGAGACGGAAAGAAACAGATCGGAAATTACGTATTAGAGGCCATTTTGC
>JAWQUT010000032.1:1285176-1295605 GCA_033807755.1 Ellobium chinense
CCCTTTTCGTTTTTATCATTCCATGTGTAAAGTTTATTGCATATTTCACGCCATGAATGTAAAACACAAAAAAAAAAAAAATACAGATAATGCTCATTCCGTTGACAAGGACGATAAACCTGCTCTTGCCTGCCGCTCTCTGCGTTTGAAAGACCGTTTCCCTTCTATACCAGTGACTGCAATGTTTATTCAGTGGTAGTCATTACTTCCATTTAGTGTACATTATAAAATTTAGTGTTGCATTATGGCGTACATGGAGCGAGAGTTTGCGCACTAACGATGGGATCTCTTAGCATCGTAAAAATTACATTAGTGCATTGGTGCTGAATGTACCCTAAGTAGCGTACGACATGTAGAGTTAACTGAAGAACGTATGCATTCACGATGGGATCTCTTACCAATGTAAAAATTACATTAACTGTGCATATCGCTACTAAGGGTGCATTCAGCACCGATTCACTATTACAATTCTCACGATGGTAAGAGATCCCGTCATTAATACGCAGGCTCTCAATTGTAATTCTTACGATGGTAAGAGATTTCATCATTAACGCGCAAGTTCTCATTTGGTGCTAAGCAAAGTGCTCAAAGTGACTCAGTCCAACACTGTACATTTTGACCAATTCTAGCATGCCGAAAAAAAAAAAAGTTCTATTCAGACATTTTTTTTAACAAAATCCACACACACAAATAAAAATTTAAAAAAAGAAAATAACAGTTCACTTTTATTTGGAACCAACAACAATGTAAGTACGACACTTGTGATTGCCATTTTTTCTTTTTCCATGCAATAACTGAGGAGGAGGATGATGACGACAAGGAAAACGATGGCGATGATGATACTGACGATACAGTTCTCTTCCCTCCTATATTTTCTGTCTCGACCACTAAAAAAGGATAATATGTTAGAGCCAGACAATATATTGCAATGTCGTAAAACATGGAAACGGCATGCACATAAATAACAAGCAGCCGAGAGTTCACGACAATCAACTGTGATTGCGGCAGGAAATGGTCCTAATTTTTTCAGGATCCATCAAGCTGCACAGAGAAAGACCTGCGAAGGCATTCGAGGGAAAGCAAAGCGGAGAAAACTGACAGAAAAGATAATGGAATTGCCAGGTTGGCCGAGAAAATACGAGAGAAGCCGGCACGTGTTCATAAATTAAGTTATACCATGCTCAACGCAAATGAATAAAAACTGATTAACCAATATAGGCCAATTTTGTCTTCTTCCCGATTATGCCTCCTTCAAAGAAATGGAGATGATGCCTTGTCATGGTGCTGCACGCTACTGGTTGCTCCTCCCGCTGCATTTATCTATGTGGATAATAATATAGTTCGAGGAATTTTCTTCTTTCTTCCATCTCTCAATCTTACTTCTTCACGATTTCTCATGGTCATGGGCGGATCTTCTCCTCTTTGACGTTGTTGGGTCCACTGCGTTTGTACAAAGATGTGTTTAGTGGTGAGGAAGGGACATCTTAGGGCGCCAGTTGTTGTTGTTGTTTTTTTTTAAGGGAGAAAGAGGGTCGCAGTGTTAAAAATCATCTCCGATTCCCAGAGGCGTCTAAGCTTTGACGAGATGTGGGGTGTGTTGGGAAGAGAAGGCATAGTCCGTCGCCCAGGTAACATGAAGATGCCTTTCTGAATGAAAAATCAAAAGCTAAGAGAAAGAGGATGAGAAAGAGATAGAGAGAGAGAGAAAGAGAGAGAGACAGAGAGAGACAGAGACAGAGAGAGATGAGGAGAGAAAGTGTGAGCGTCTTCTCACCCCCGGTATTCTTGGCCTGTTTAGTGTCTAGACCAGGTGGCAAACATGATAACAATGCTTTTCACAAGGGAACAAAATGTTTACATAAGAGAGAGACAAATAGAGAGACAGAGACAGTGAGAAGAAAAGGAGAGAGAGAGAGAGTAAGAGGGAGAGAGAGAGAGAGAGAGGGAGAGAGAGAGAGAGAGAGAGAGAAACTAATAAACATTTCTTGTTCATTTTCATAACTTCTTTATCGCCGACTCAAGGGTGTGAATGATCACTGATCAATAGCCTTCCAATATAATGTGATTCCTCCAACTCGAGACAACTCCCCCCCGGTTTGCTTTCTTTTCCCTCTGCACTTTACCTTCCCTCCTTCTCCAATTCCCAAAACAAAATGTCTCCCTCCTCGCCCTCTACAAACTCTTGATCCATAACTAAAATCTATGGAGAATTCATAATTTACGTAACACAGTCAGACCAATAATAATTTACCCGGGCCCTGGACATTTTAGCGACATTTATCAAGAATAAATAACAAAAACCTTGGGTCCCTCATGGCCTTTATCGCCTGGCAAGGAACTATGGCAATCCATTTAGATTGGCACCCCACGAACAGCACGTCATCCTAGTGGTCGGGCCGATACTACATTTCAGGTATCGATGTGGTATCGAATACTTTATATGGATATCGATACTGGTTCAGAGTAGTCCTCTTCAGAGGTATCGATACCGATCACGAGTATTCCACTTCAGAAAACTCACGTCTGCAGCAAAATCAGTCAGAACATCAATGCCGGCAAGTTCATCTATTAGGGTATAGAGGTTCATACAGAGGTCAAATAGATTATGATGACATTAAGAAATCATCACAAAGTGCCACTAACGTCTTATCATCAAGTACCGTCCAGTACGGTCTAGGCATGATAAAAAAAAAAAAATTCTTCAAATTCTTAGTGCAAAATTACAACATGATTATAGTCTCCAATCCACTATTTTGTTTTTTTGAAAAAAAAAAAAAACAGCTGAAAACTGCGCGTGTTGTTGTCTGGAGCTGTTGTTTGGAGCTTCTTAACTATCAAGTCATGTCACACTGACAAGGACGTCATTATGATCCGTCCAATCCTGCAATGAATTATTAACACTGTAAATTATATCACATAACATTTGTACTCAAGTCTGACACTCCCGAAATCTAAAAATATAGGTTCCTAATCTGGCAGGGAAGAGACGTTTTAGATAATGTTTGTGTGTGTGTGTGTGTGTGTGTGTGTGTGTGTGTGTGTGTGTGTGTGTGTGTAGGAGGGGGAGGATGACCAAAAGGGAACACAGCCCTCGGCCATGTTGAAATGTCTTCTTGAGTTACCAGAGACTTGCGAGTGTCTCCGAAGCGAGGGTGTGGGCGGAGAAGTGAGACAAAGGAAGACAACAAAATACGTTAGACGAACAACTCGATACTTAACAACCAGTGCTCGCCAATACCGACAACTCAATAAATACTCGGTATCGATTACGCAGTATCGACATCTGCCCAGCACGACTTCCTACCAGAAATGGAAGGCGTGGTGGGAAGTCGTAGTGCATACTGTCTACAGACCAAGAACTGAGAGCCGTGTTTATGATATTAGTGCTTGTAAGGGACTTTTTTGCACGAGTGAGTTAAGAGCTTTCTCATGGGTGTACACTGTGTACTCACGGTGCGAGTGTATGAACATTATTGGTGCATGGGGTGGGGTTAGGGAGTGGACGAAAGGGGTACGATACAGGCAAATGGACAGACAGACAGACAGACAGACAGACAGACAGACAGACAGACAGACAGACAGACAGACAGACAAGCAGGCAGACAGACAGATAGACAGACAGACAGACAGACAGACAGACAGACAGACAGACAGACAGACAGACAGAACGAAGGGCTGAGGAGAAATGGATAGAAAGATAAAAGAAATCAAGCCAAAAAGGGCGGAGCTGCGAGAAAAACAAGACAAAATCTACATGAAGATCTAAATCTAGACTAAACACATCTGGTCAAAGACAATAAATTTCATTTTCTTTGTAGATCCTGCGCAGTGTTTAACATGTGAGGCTTTCAGCTAAACAAACACGTTAGGAGAAAGCAAAAGGACGGAAAGAAGCAAGTGGGGGAGAGGGGGAAAGGAGAGAAACTGCACGTATGAGGTCGATTTCCGCTTGATAGCAAAGCTCGTTTAATCACAACATTTTTAAGATCTCAATAGTTTATATAACAAACTTGTTTATGGCAAGACATGGGTGTGGGCCAGATCTCATGTAGCAGAGTTGTCGCTTAATCGCAACGTTGTTAAGATCTCAATAGTTTATATAACAAACTTGTTTATGGCAAGACATGGGTGTGTGCCAGATCTCATAGAGCAGTGGTTGTCCTTTAATTGCAACGTTTTTAAGATCTCAATAATTTATATTAACAAACTTGTTCGTGGCAGGATATAGGTGTCAGCAAGAGATGATAAAGCTGTTAAAATCTATCTGGAATGTGTATCACTGAAGATTTTATCTAATCACTCTGAAAGACTCACTTTGAGAAGCCCGAAAGACATCTAAGCCTAGAAATATGCTACTAGGACTCGAACTCAAATCCCTCGGCTTCCAATCGAGTGTGCTATTATATGATGACACCACATGGCCGTTGAGTTCACAGTCTTTCTTACCACCTGGATATAATTCTCTAATTTCCGCGCGTAAGCCTGGCGTTTATCTGTGGTACTAAACATTTTCCTAACAGATAATAATAATAATAATGATAAAAATAATGATAATGCGGTTTACAAGTCTCGTATTCAGGCTGATGCCCGTTCACGCGACTTCACACTATAATTATCCCAACAGGCCTGATCACTCTAGGACTTTCTTAGCTCTCTGGAGAGCATACAGTGCCGCTACCATTTAGAGGCGCTGATCACTAGCACTGTGCCAATATCTCCCACAGCCTATAGCCAGGTATCCATTTTACAGACGGGTGGACTGAGGAAAATGTGAAGGAATGCTTTCCCAAGGCACTTACAACATAGCCGTGGTCGGGAAACGAACCCACGACTTTTAGATCTTGATCCAACGCTGCAACCATTGGGCCACGCTGCTTCACAGACTACAGACTATTGTCCATCTTGGCGTATACGGTTATTATAAATGTATTCCACACATTAGGTAAATGCAAATTACCATTATTGCTGTCATCAACATTACCTTCCTTACCACACCAGTACCACCATCCTACTACCATTACTATTATCTGTGTTGTCGCTACCTCCGCAACAACCACTATCATAATCACAATCATAACCTGTATAAGGTGTGTGTGTGTGTGTGTGTGTGTGTGTGTGTGTGTGTGTGTGTGTGTGTAAGAGAGAAAGAGAGAGAGAGGAAAAATGATGTGAACGATCTCAGCTCGGACCTCGAGACCTGCGGCCACAGGGCCACTGTCCGTTTCGGCAATCGAGAAAGCTCGTACTGGGAAATAACAACAACTGATCCAGGAATCGATCTTTGCGATCCGAGCTGTGAAAATATCGAGCCGATGCGACTTTTCAGAATAAGGGATCAGCCCAGCACTAATCAAAGTTGCAAGCAGTTTCCAATTAAGCGCCTCAAACGAGCCAGGAATGTAATCTCATTTTGCCGAGGAGAAAGCTAATCTTGTGCGAAAGCCCTGAAATTTTTCAGCGGAGACATGACCCCGCCCTTCTTCTCCCCCCATCCCCACTATTTTTTTTTCTCTGGCTGCAAGCGATTTCTTGCTTGGAATTGAATCTGTGCATTACGTCTACAGTATCTGTGCAATATGGATTGTCTTCGTTCGCAAGAAGGTGGATGGAGAGGGGTGTTAAAGAGGGTAGATATATTGCTGATAGAAGGGGGAAAAGTTATTTCCTTTCATCTCAAAAGCACCTTGATCTCCATTTTTCTCTCTTTGCTTCCTCGATATGTAGACGGTAACTCCTAAACCACTTGTCATGCCAACTTCTTGAAATAAAACAGAAGGCATCCTTGATGCCAGCAGGATAACAAAGACATAGAGCGCTTCTCTGCTGGTGCGAAAAGCCATGGGTTCGAACCCTATTAACGGCAGGTTTCTTCATGTATGGTCGATTTCAAGCATTGTTTTTATTTCGTTTAAGAAGGGGGAAAAGTTATTTCCTTTCATCTCAAAAGCACCTTGATCTCCATTTTTCTCTCTTTGCTTCCTCGATATGTAGACGGTAACTCCTAAACCACTTGTCATGCCAACTTCTTGAAATAAAACAGAAGGCATCCTTGATGCCAGCAGGATAACAAAGACATAGAGCGCTTCTCTGCTGGTGCGAAAAGCCATGGGTTCGAACCCTATTAACGGCAGGTTTCTTCATGTATGGTCGATTTCAAGCATTGTTTTTATTTCGTTTAATTGTTTTTTTTATATCGTTCCACATACTTTAAGCTCACTTCACAGCTTCTGTTTCGTTTCGTTTACTTCACTTGCAAGTCGTCATAACTTTTGTACTGAATCGCTTTGTCATGTCATCTTAATGTTGATAAACAGTACAGGCCCTATCTATATATAAAATTGGAAATTAAACCGATTTAATCCATCAAACAATATAGGCAAGACGCCCTAACCTTGTATTTGTTTCGTTTCATTTGTTTTACTTGCAGGTCATCGCAGCTCTCGAACTAGATCAAAACTGCTTTGTCATATAACCCTCAAGTTGATACGAGTTTGGTAACTCAAAAATTTACCCGGCTAATATATCAAATAATGTAGGCGGGACTAGCGGGCGTCTCCCTACACTTTTTCCACACTTCATCAAATGGTGTGTCAGAACAGTTCTCTGTTATACAAGCGACCACCAGCAGACAGGGCAGGTCCCATAACCCGCTTGATCACTTGAACAGAAGGGGGGATAAACCTAGCCGTGAGATAAGCTTGATCGTTTGAGCATACATGCCCACATTCCACACTACTTATGAAAATTTCTTTCACAAGTCAATGTTAAACTAATTTGTTTTGGGCGAAGTTTCTAATATGCGTCGAGGGTTAGGCTGTCCAGTATCTTTTCCAGGTCATTTGAGTTAGGAGACACCCTCCCCATTGTCGTGAATTTGAGGAGGGATTTCTAAAATTTTATAGGGATTTTATGTTTTGCTCAAATAATGTAAACTTTGAATGCAGGAAAGGAGAGATCAGCGCGCTTTCAATGTTTTTGGGTTGCTTTTTGTTTTTGTTTTTGAGAAATTTGAAAGTTAATGGACTGGAGAGAATACTAGCTATTTACCAAGACTGCCCGAGGTTCCTGAAGCTGCGTTTTTCACGAATACTCCTGTAGATTCCTTTCTGTGCTTCATTTCTCGTTCAAGCCACGCCTTCTCCATGTATCCTAATCGTCAAATTCAACCACCTTGCCTTACCCGACATTAAATAAACCCAACACTTCAGATCAGAACAGGGCAACCGCTCTTGAATACGTTAAATGCCAAAACGATGATTCGTCTTGTTGTAACAACATGACATCACAGAGTTCGAGAAACGACATCTTTCCTGAAAAGTTCTCTCCCAGTGACAGAGATTGCAAATTCCAAAAAAAGTATTTTCCTTCCTTGAACTATGACAAAAACAGAAGAGTGGAAATTCTCTGCAAAAGGGCACCTGCCTGTAATGAGAAAGATGGACCATTATGCGCGCAAACTACTGATCGATACATTCGATACTCATTATTTTGATGTCGGCATCTGGAGTTTCGATACCATTTCGATACTTTCAACGCAAGCAGCGACAGTTTGAAACGCGTCGAGAGTATCAAATGTACCGAAACGTATCGAACGTACCATAAACACCTAGAGGTATCGAAATGTCTATCTTATACTATCATAATCGAAATATAATCGATACTTTCGATAATTACAGTATGAAAGCTGAGTATCGCAACACCTAGACATTCGTGTAATCGACCCGCCGCCAGTATGTGCTGGCTACTGAAGGGAGTACTGTACTTCCCAATTTAATTTTATATCCCACCCCTGGTAAAATTTTCGGTGCCATAATAACTAACAGACCGATAAAACTGGCTAATTCCGTTCGGTGGCGGGCTAGGGGAGATAACTCTCCCCTTAAACCAATTAATCTCGAGGGGGCTGACGTTCGTCGGGGTGGCCTTGGAATAGTAATCATTCGATTGGAGAGACAACTTACGTAAGGAGGTGCCGTTGTCCCAATAAGTCCCAGTAAAATTAAGTCGGTCGTCGGTTAAATTGGTAGGCGCTGTATTCTGTTAGTGCGTATAGGGAAAAGAGAGAGAGAGAGAGAGAGAGAGAGAGAGAGAGAGAGAGAGAGAGAGCATAAAATGGGAAAGAGCAGGAGGAAAGGGAATTAAGGAAGGAAGGATTGGAAGTGGACGAGGCAAAGAGTTAGGTCACTTGTGCTAAAGAGAAGGCGAAGAGACGGACGGTTAGACAGACAGATATTGCAGACAGACCCCTGGATAGCCCCAGGCGCGGGACTTTGGAAAAACAAATACCGCGGAAGCCTGGATCACACACACACACACACGCACACACACACACACACACACACACACACAATAACACACACATACACACACACACTAATACACACACATACACACACACGCACACACACACACACACACACACATACACCACCCCCTCCCCACACACACACAATAACACACACACACATACACACACACACACACACACACACACACACACACACACACACACACACTCACACACACAAAATAAAATCCATAGATCAGATCCTTGAGACGTATGGGGCCAAGGAACAATAATAATTGCTCCCTACAGGGTTGCTCCGGTCCTGAGCAGACCAAACAGGAACTGGAAGGGATGATTTAATAAATATTATGCTCACATCGTGAGGCTGTCTATCCTTGTATTGTCAAATATAAAGCCTGTCGACAAATATATATATATAAAAACATCACGCAATCAAAACATCATGTGAACATCGACCCGGATTTAAGTCTTGTCTGCCTCCATTACAGTCAAAAGACATATTGTATTTGTCAAAAAGACATGTACGTGGTTTAGTCATTATTTCACTGGTTCTTCCGCAGTGGTGGGGAGTACCGTCTTGAGTATCGATACTTTGGGAGTTTTATTCAGTATCAAATATCATGCACTGAAGTTTACAAATCATTTCGATATTTTCAATAATGCAAGCGGCGGCATTTCGAAACAATCGAAATTAATTTGGATTTTAGATACCAAAACTAGCAACCGATACTTTCATACCTTTAAGGCTAATTAAGCCATTTACTGGTGTCAAAAATTATACAAAGGTTACAAACATACCGAAAACATCAAAATATTTATCCGGTATCGCCAAACTTGAAAAAGTTCAGATATCGGCGCACCACAATTTTTCATCATACTCTGTAGTATCGTGTGCACATACCCACAGACTGACACGCACAATCCATGTTCTGTTGTACACATACAAGTCTATAAATACCTGTCCGTCAATTATCCCCCACCTGTCTGCCTCAATGCCTGCACAAGACAAACTCGGGGCCGACAGGTGTAGATAAATGTTTATGGACTGGTCTATATTCAGAATTCATTTATTATATCCTTCGGCTTAGAACTGTGATTGAATCCCAGTTATGGAGAAGGAGGGGGAACGGGGAGGGATGTTCGTTTGTATCATGGCTTGTGTACTCTTAGCTTCCCAAAGTATTTACCCTTCTACTATACTCTTAACCTCGCAAAGCATTCACCATTTTACTATACTCTTAGCTTTGCAAAGCATTCACCATTCTATTCTACTCTTAGCTTCCTAATATTCACCCTTCTACTATAGGCCTACTCTTTGCTTCGCAAAGCATTCACCATTTTACAATACTCTTAGCTTCGCAAAGCATTCACCTACTGTATAGATCAAGAATAAAACTATTATACAGTGACTAGCAGGGACACCCATTCTATGAACGGGACACCAGATGACTAAAATAGGACTCTTTTCTACATGGAGATCACTGTGGTGCAATAGCAATTTAGTGAACCAGCATGCGCTCTCTTCACTTCATTTGTGGGTTTTCTCGTTGATACGGTGCTCCACAGCTTCACACTGCATGGCATCATCAATGAAGGAATCACTGAACTCAAAATTTTAACTTTATCCATAAAAATTGCGAAATGGGAGAAATGGCACAAATTTCCTCATAAATTGTTAATGGATCTTGGATCCGCGGTGAGCAGATATTGACGTTAAACCTCTTCTAAAGAATTTCGTGCAGCTTGACGGTTCCGACCGAATTTTACGTACAGCGCTTTCGAAGTTTATCGCGTTCGAAAACAGCGTGCCACTTCCCTGGTCCATTCTTATAATAATATCGATAATAAGTATATCCTTGGTGTATATGGAAAAAGTATATTATTGAGGTGTACCTGTTATCGAGATACAGTATTTGAATAATAATTTGACAGAATAAAGAAGCGTCTGACCATATAAAATTCGTACTTTATAACGAGCTATTTGTATGATGTGAGCTACTCTTATTCTATGAGTACTTAATATCGAGGTTCCATTGCAGGCTACTATTATATTCATGAAGGGTTCAGGGGACACTTCAACTAGTCGCGTGATCTGCGATGTTTAACTTTTTTGGTTTTTTT
>JAWQUT010000032.1:1295914-1327094 GCA_033807755.1 Ellobium chinense
CACCCCCCTTTCCTCTTCATCTTGCGTATACACGAGATTAAAAACACAGCGGTGTTGGGTTGTTTTTTTTTTCCAGTTTCTATTTCTAACAGTATTCTGAATAAACATCCCTCACATTTGCACGCATGCGCGCGGGTTAATTTAAAACCTGCACTGAACGTTCGCACCGGCAAAGTTTATTTTGCAGCTCATTGTTTCTTTTCGCTGTAAGTGCACCTGATCGCTTTGGGTGAACTTATCTTTCTGTTTTCATACCGAAAGCAGAGACACGCGCTTCGACATAAAAACTGTCAGGAATACTTGCTCCGACGTAACAAAAATAATTGAAACTGTGAGTTGTTAGGAGCTGAACTTTTCTCTCTCTCTGTCCACCTCCCCCACCCTTCTCCTACCAAAAAAGAAAAACGTTTACCCCCACCCCTCCCCCAAACCAAATCACCTGGGCACTTTTGTTTTGTAAACTAGAACATGGATGGATGGATGGATGGATGGATGGATGGATGGATGGATGGATGGATGGATGGATGCATGGATGGATGGGGATGGACTAACTGACGGACGGATTCGTTTTGTTTGTATGTTTGCGCATTACTGTAGTATGCCACTTTGCGTGCATATGATTATGTGTATATGTGTGTGAGTGTGTGTGTGTGTGAGAGAGAGAGGGAGAGAGAGGGAGATACAGAGAAAGAGACAGGAGAGAGAAGGCGCTCTGTGATACGGAAAAGACGAGAAAATAATCTGAAATGCTAAAAATGCACTTGAGGCAATTTATCTTGGGACAGAGCCTGAAGCTATTCGTGCAATGGATTCTGAAAAACAAGCGTCTGTATGACATTTCCCCCCAAAAAAAAAATTAGGAGAAAATAGAAATCTGTGCAGAATCTACAGCAAATTTAATGTTAAAAAAAAAAACTAAACGTCAATGTTTCAGACACAGAGGACAACAGGCCAGGACATTTAGGACACCTACCGCAGGTTGCGATGACAATACCGTCTCCGTCTAAACGCGACTCTACGCAAGCTGATCAGAACTGCGATTAAGCGGACGGTGACATTAAGCGACAAATCTTTCGTTTATTTACGTCTTTCTGATACATGTGGATTCATGTGAAAGATGTCGTTAAGCGGAAGCATCAGTTTTTAACAACCTGTTCAGGAGGCCGTTAAATTCTCCACCTGTTTGAACTTTGAACTATGAAAGACCGAGGACAGAGGGAGGGAATGGGTCCAAACACCTGAGTAAAGTATCTTTGGTCGGTGTTACGCACGTACTGTGGTTTTTTGTGGTGTCTGCTCATCTTCACCTGTAACAGTCATTGGAAGTTAGGTACTAATGACCATAATCACCCAGCCATCATTCATAAGCTACATACACACTCGTACACTTTCACACACGAACTCTTTTGGGTACATAGGAAGGTTGCAAAACATAGTGAACTCTTTAAGTTAGCTGAAAAGGTATTCTGAATAAGGTATTCATTCATTCATTCATTCATTCATTCATTCATTCATTCATTCATTCATTCACTCATTCATTCATTCAATCGCTGTCTCAGTTAATTGTTTCATTTAATGATTTCATTTATTTATTTATTTATTTATTTATCTATTTTTTTTAAATCTATTTATTTATTTATATTTATTTATTTTAAAACAGCACCATAACCATTCTGAACCCCCTCCCCTTTCCTTTCAACTTTCCACGGCCCCCGCGAAAAAAGGGAGGATGTTATGACTTCGAATCCCAAGAAACGAAACCCTCCACACTGCAGCAAAAGGTTGGCTGGTTCTCAACGATTGGCTGCATAGCTCCACAACAGAGAGATTCACAAATGAAATTCAAGAACCGCATAAATGACATACCATAAAGGTAACCATCCTTTCAAGGTAATACGAAATTACTTCCTCGTAATATACAGTACAATGATATGTAGCTTTTTTTGTACTATACAAACCCAGTGACAAAGCAAAGCGGCTTTGGGAATTGTGGATCATGCGAGCGGGCACAGATGAATGACTGGTGGAGGTGGGTGAGGGAGGGTAGAGATACGAATTATATATTGATGATAATATCAGTTATAGGAGGCAGCTGGGGTTCACCGGCCCCAAAGGTTGGGGCGACCTCCAACGACATAGACTTTTGACAAGGGGCACAGCTCCCCTTCGCCTCTATTCTCTAATGGCAACAATTTCAGATAGCAGAATTTTGTTTTGTTTTGTTTTGTTTTGGCCAATACAAATGTCACAGGACAATTGCAGCTCCTTAACATAGCAACTCTCTCTCTATCTATGGCCCCAAGGACTTGCCAGTAAGCGAGATCCACGTATAAGAGAAAATGTTCCCATCAGCTCTCGATGGTCGCGTGCGTGTCACTGCATGTATTACTGTCCACACGATACAGGATGTCACGTTGTGAAGAGACGCGTATAGCGAATCTCAGTAAAACATCGATAATAAGTGTGCATGAAAAGTATTCAGTGGAACCTCGATAATAGGTACCTCATTAATAAGATAAGTTCGTTATAAAGGTATCATTTCACATGCACAGATTCATTATTATTCTATCATATGGACTTTGATAAAAAGTATACCTCAGTGATAAGTATACTTTTTCATGCACATAGGCAGAATTATTATCGAGTTTAAAGCTGCGCCAGCCGGTCGTGGACACTACCTCAATCGAGATGGATTTCAAATACCAGACAATTTTTATAATTTTTTTTTTAAAAAAACCGTAACGTTTAGAAGTAACGGTCCACTGAGAATCGCAATGAGATGGATTTGTTTTCATATCTCAAATACTAAACGATTTTTATACATTTTTTTTTTCAATACCGTAACGCTTAGAAGGAACGGTCCACTGAGAATCGCAATTGAGATGGATTTGTTTTCATATTTCACTGTACTAGACGATTGTTCTATCACTTTTTTTTACCGTACCGTTTACAGGATTCGCAAACTGAGATTGGCAAAGTTTCTTTCGTGAAATTCNGGGGGGGGGGGGGGTTGCTCCCCGATATCAAGCTAGGACTAAATTCAAATTAATGAAGTGTACCCTTGTGCCTGTCCTCTACTTGTATACCCCGAGGCGGGTCTTTAACTGTTCGTATTACGGTACTGGGACGCACTTACTATAAAAGTTTAACAAGTACTGTAGAATAACAATGAATCCGTGCGTGCGAATTCATACTTAATAACGACGTAACTAATTATTTAGGTTACATATAAATATATATGTACTTATTATTGAAGCTCAACTAAAGTCTGTACCCATGGGCCATTAGCATGGCAGGAGTCGATCACCTTCAGTGCGCATGCTAAACGCCATAACTTCCGCTTAATCCTCATCCGCCCAAGGTCTGATTATGCGGGGAACATATCGCTTTCGGCAGGATTATTGTTCTATGACCTGGAGGCGTTCCATATGGGTTAGCACTTCAGTCAGCAGTGCCGCTACCGTAAGGCTCACAGGTAGGTTTATATGGATCAGCCTTGACCACCAGAATCTCACCGAGCACATGAACTATCATAAGACAGTAGATGCTAGAGACAAAAGTGTCGAGGCCTCCTTGCCAGTCTGTCGTGTCACTGTGTATGTGATGTTGTATCTCTTTCATATCAACATTTCCGTAATGGGTAGCACGGTCATTCTGCAATCTCCACTGACTTATTAATTGAGAGCTTGCGCATTAACGATGAGATCTTTTACCATGCGTCAGTACTGAATGCACCCATTGTAGCGTTCAACATGCGGAGTTAATGAATCCTTGCGACGGTGCGAAATTCCTCCGTTACATTTCTCTCAAATGTAATTCATACAACGGGAAGACATCCAATCGTTAAAGCGCAAGTTCTCAAAAATGTTGTCTATAGGGGCTGTTTACAGATCAAGGTCATATGTAGCAGAGCGTGCCAGCGCTGACTGGTAGGAGGCGGTGGTATACTGGTTGGAAAACAATGGGGTATCCAGTCAGTGACTGGCTAGTGGTCACGCGTCACAGGCATGCGTGACCTTGGTAAACAGCCGTATCCTTAATCACAGAAGGCTGACATTTTAAGCCAAAATAAATAAAGGGAAACAAAATTGTAGCGTAGTGACAACTGAAAACGATATTTTGTTAACCAACGACAAAAACACTCACGGAAGTAACTCAAACGCTATTTTAAGGTTATTTGCCGTTAAAGGTACATACGGGGTTCTGTTGAAGTGGGAACTTGAATAACACAAAGAATCTGTTTTTCAAATCATTACAATACCATGTGTTAGGTATGTTTTACTGCTCAGAACGATATCATAAATGTTCTCATAGGTATTGAATATATAATATTGTACGTTTTCGAGTCTTATGTTTATATGTAACCCTCCCACTCTCTCTCTCTCTCTCTCTCTCTCTCTCTCTCTCTCNCTCTCTCTCTCTCTCTCTCTCTCTCTCTCTCTCTCTCTCGCTCATTCTCTCTCTCTCACACACACACACACTCACACACACACACACATACACACACACTCTCTCTCTCTCACACACACACACACACTCACNACACACACACACACACACACACACACACACACACTTATCCTTTCCCCGAAACCTTTCCCCGAAAAAAAAAAAAAGTAACACACCCAGATAAACCCCAAGCCTCAGAACAAACACACAATACCCAATAAAATCGAGAAGTTCAAGCCTCTCAAGATCAATATACAAACAGTGCACGCTGAAATTGAAAGGTTTAAACCTCTCTTCCTTCCTGCCGGAAAACATAACTGTCCGCGGAACGTTCACATCAAGAGAGGGTTCCTGTGAGATATGGACCACTCTCACGCCATGCTGGTAGTTTATCCACGCTGGTTGTTTATCCACGCGGGTAGTTTAACCAACCTGGTAGTTTATCCACGCGGGTAGTTTATCCACGCTGGTAGTTTATCCACGTTAACCACGTTGGTGGTTTAACCACGCTGGTAGTTTATCATAAGGCTGATAATTAACCTAGTCTAGAATTGCCCTGCCTCTTAGTGCTAAGCCTCAGTTTCATTCACATAAATTTTTAAATGTTAAACTGTTTAACTTCATTCTTTTTTTTTTTTTGCTTTTTAAAGAAAAACACGTCTGTGTTCAAATTCCCAACAGATCTGTATTGTTTCAAAAACAACCAAAAACATGTCTCTCTCTCTCTCACACACACACACACACACACACACACACACACACACACACACACACACACACACACACACACACACAGACACTCACTCGTACACACGCGCACACACACACACACAGAGACACACACACACACAGACACTCACTCGTACACACGCGCACACACACACACAGACACACACACACACACACACACACACACACACAAACACATACTCACTCACCCCCCTCCCACCCCCGAAACCTAAAAATAAAAATCAATGTGTTCTGCACATTGAATATTCGACTACGATATCTTGCATGCTGTAAGTTTTAAGTTCATTTCCTTTGCAATATACCGAAAGTTTGATCTTTTCGACCCCTTGAATGCTATGATAGCAAAAGCATTTCCACAACCCACAACAACCCTCATAAAAACAACAAGCGCTCATACATCTTGGTATCAGTGAAAAGCAACAAACGATAATGCATCCGCATAATTATCATTTTGATAATTTTCATGCAATATAATTCATAGCACTGCTTCCGTCTAAATCATGCCGTCCACGGTGACAACTCACCTTTGAATGTGAGTTTGAATTTCCAGCCAGCCACAGAAGTAAACTTTCCCATCGGCTTTTTATGATCGTGTGTCATGTATTAGTGTCCACACTCTACAGAAACGATATCATGTGCGTATCATGTATTATTTTCCACCATCTGCAAGACGATAATGTGCTGGTNACACACACACATACACACACACACACACTCACTCACACTCACCCCCACCCCCGAAACCTAAAAATAAAAATCAATGTGTTCTGCACATTGAATGTTCGACTATGATATCTTGCATGCTGTAAGTTTTAAGTTCATTTCTTTTGCAATATACTGATATTTTGATCTTTTCGACCCGTTGAACGCTATGATAGCAAAAGCATTTCCACAACCCACAACAACCCTCATAAAAACAACAACCGCTCATACACCTTGGTATCAGTGAAAAGCAACAAACGATAATGCATCCGCATAATTATCATTTTGATAATTTTCATGCAATATAATTCATAGCACTGCTTCCGTCTAAATCATGCCGTCCACGGTGACAACTCACCTTTGAATGTGAGTTTGAATTTCCAGCCAGCCACAGAAGTAAACTTTCCCATCGGCTTTTTATGATCGTGTGTCATGTATTAGTGTCCACACTCTACAGAAACGATATCATGTGCGTATCATGTATTATTTTCCACCATCTGCAAGACGATAATGTGCTGGTACAATGAGCTAAAGTCAAACACAGTGCTTAAAGAACGTCGCCTTTCCCGGAATTCTCAATGTTTATGCCTTGTTCATGTTGCTGGGGGCCTGATCGTTCACATCAACTTAACAGATGGCTGCATCACAGTCATTTGTCAAACCTTGTTTACTTGTGGTTAAAATTTATTATTAAACCTCAAGGTCGGGTCGTTTTATTTTTTTTTTTAAATCCATTCACATAAGATGTTTTTGGTTGTTTGTTAGTTGTTTTTTTTTTACCAAAACCTGTTTACGTATTGGTGTATAGATTTGTAAGTAAACAGAATACCCACAACTCTCTCTCTCTCTCTCTCTCTCTCTCTTTTCTCTCTTTCTACCTCTCTATCTCTTCCCTGTATATATCTATCTTTTATCTTAACCCAACGCCGGGTCTTTTCGCTCATTATTTATCACAAATATTAGACCACTCTTTGCCAACATTGTGAAATATGAAGGAGTGCAAACTTGTCAGTGAACAGCCCACACAATTTCTCTCTCTCTCTCTCTCTCTCTCTCTCTCTCTCTCTCTCTCCTCTCTCTCTCTCTCTCTCTCTCTCTCTCTCTCTCTCTTCCTATTCTATCCATCTCTCACATATTGTCACGTTCTCTCAATAACACTGCTTTCCTTCAAAATAAACAATCAATCTCATTAAAAGTAATGTACCGCTGTATCAAGAACAAGTAAAGCCACAATTTCAACGTCTCAGCTAGAATGGGGAGAAGGGGTGTGTTTTGGGGGGGNNGGGGGAGGGGAGAGGAGGAGTGGTAGAGGAAAGGGGTGTGGAGACAGGATACCCAAAACATTAACTACTATTCTACAATCGTATGATGCACAGAGCTTCAAGGTTCATGTTTTCAAAGTTTGAACAACAAGGCTGAACAAGGTCTGCTGGGGAAAGTCCAGACCACAAAGTGGTATGTGGGCATACATAATGACAAATCCAGTGACAGACCCACCCGAGCTAATATAACACCCGTCACTTTCCCTGGGACAGACCACACATCAAGAGCAGGACTTTATTTATGAACTTGTACTCTCGTGATGCTCACGCAAGAACTTTAACAACCGCCCATTCATTATTCGTTAAAAACATGGTTTACATCCCGGAAGTCAGATTACATTTAGAGGGATAGCTCCGCAAAAGGCCGTATTTCAATATAAATCATACAAAGAAATACGGCCTTTCCAAAAGCACTCTACGATTTTATATAAATCGGGCTACTGGTCAACTGGGACTCAGGTGACCTTGCCAGTTCTCACTTAATACTGACCTACTATAAGCGGAATAATAAATGACCCTCTGGTGATCGCTTGCACTTAATAAGGGCTCCAGCCAGGCATGCCACTTAACAATGGACTTCTTGATACCAGTTGACTAGTAGCCAGAAACACTTTACTTCCGATAAGTGGAAGTTTGCAAGTCCTTGTCCGATCGGGCATAGTACAGGTAGATCGAGAAGTGACCGTTGCCAAAATAAAAAACCAACTCTGTTCTTCCATTCATCTATCTTTTTTTTTTTCTTGTGACCAGGTCGATGCGAGGGCTTGTTTATGTATAACAGCGACAGTTGTCTAAGACTTAAGACTATGGACAGCTGAAGCCTGAGCAAGTATGAACAAAAACAGTGCAAGGCATATTGAGGAAAAAAAAAAAGACAGAAGTACAGCGATACAAGCACGGCTTAGCGCAGACGTCTCCTTAAGCACATTCATATTCAGAGACAAGAAGACTTGCATTTGTAGAACTGCACCATAGAATGCAGAACATGTACTTCAGCGCTGCTTCAAGTACGACCACTATAAATGGAAATTACGAGGACTTCTCTTGAAACTGTGGACTTGCTGTACTTCAAAGGTAGCCTATCACGTTGTCAAGGCTGAACATGTGCGATAATGAGAAATCACAAGTAACAAGTTTATTAGGAATAAGCTCAGATCACAAATGTGGTACATGGGCAAAACACAATATACATCGGGGCAGCACATAAACATTTTAAAGTACTATATCTACTAAATTTACACATGTTCACAATGTACTGGTACATTTTACCCAACAATAATATGTAAAAGTAACAGAAGGCAGTGATGAGGAAGCAGTGAAAAAAAAAAATTAACAGAAGATGAAGAATACAAGAATATAAGAACTCCGTCACTATTGGAACAGGGGATGGGGAAGGATTGGAGGGAGGGCAGGTACCTCAGAATTGCTGTAATCAACAACTGATTGAGAAGAATGGAGGGAGCATTCGAAGGCGGAGGAATGATTTCAAGAGTGACGCACTGGCACTGGACGGAACCAGAATTGGTGCAACTTATCGAAATGCGCAAACCTAAACAATTTGCAAATCTATGCAGTGAGGGCCAATTTACAGTTCTTAAATGTTTACGAAATCCCTTGAAACTGAAAATGTAAACATTGGTGAGTTTGAGTTAAGCTAGGCTCCTGGAAGCCGATCATTTTTTTTAAGGCTTGGGCAAATCCTGCACTGAATAACTCAGATGATATTAGCCCATAAAAGCAATTCGATTCCAGACACTTTTTTTTTTTCGCATACGTAAATACCATGTCAAGTACACATGTATAGATACATTTAATCCTGCTTGTGAAACAACGAGAACGAAATTGTATTGTGCGCACCCAGTTGGCCAAAAAAAAAAAAAAATCACTGCTATAAATTTTCATTCTGAGAATTAAAACTTCCTGGGGATTTGTATTCTGAGCTTCGAAAAGGATCTAAGTCGTCGCGACATAAAACTGGCGAAGGCAGTCTGTCACTACAGAATGCATCCTTGTGCAGGTGAACTGTGCCCCATAACAAACTTGGATAAACTGCAGATGGAAAAGAAAAAGAAAACTTTTGGACGAAGTCTTTGTCGCAAGAAAGTACAAGTAACTTCATAGGTTATTAACACATCGCTGAACTGCTTCTTTTCTTTTAACAAAGACAGCCTGGATTCACCAGAAGTCAAACGGCATAACTCTCATTACTTTGTTCAGCCATTTCCTGAAATAGAGCTTTCCTGATTCCTTTGCAGAAGTGAAGAAGCAAAAGAGCTCACTACTGTCGTTGAGAGCAGACACAAGCAGAGCCCCAAGCCGACACTTCAGACGTCGCCCGAATTCGATCCACGTCTAAATCCGTGCTATTTCTAGCTCAGATCTTCCTTCACCTCGATAAGTGGCGAACCTTGGAGAACTATCAAGAGCGGCAGGTTCTACGACACTATGCCCTTTGACCTCTGACCCATCCCGCTTACTCTCAAGCAAGAGATCCGCGTGGTTATTTCGAAACGGCAGATACATTGAATGAAGATAAAAACAAAATCAACAGTAATACACTCATGGTATTAAAATTAATGAAAAATAGTTCTCAGGAATACCCATCTGGTACGCATGCAAAATGGCGGATTTGTGTCGTAATATTCCATTTTTCAGACTGGTGCATCAAAGAGTACAGAGAACCACCTACCTAATAAAGAGTGAACCATGTAACATCACAGACAGGACCCGATCGATTACTATTCATACAATTTACATAGTAAGTAGCCTCTAGGTCTCTACTCAAACACTGTGCCATGCATGGTACAGATCGCGCTTTCTTTCCTCCAACTGCCAATAGAAGGATTAGGAACGGTACTATCGTCACCGCTTGGAACCGAGGGTCTGTGCGATACATCTAAGACTAACAAACGGGACGTAAGATGACTTGCAATGTAATTGTTAGGTTTCTCTGCTGGTATGAAGTATCTTAAGCCTACATCTTACTGAATGCAGTTCCTGCGACTTCAGGCACAACGTGCCACCAAAGACAAAAGGGTCAAAGTTCACTACCCCAAAAATGTCGTTGCCGGGTCGAGTGCTGCACTACTGGAATGACGTCAGTGAGAAAATAGATAGCACCTTTCTTGCCCTCTGTGTCAAAGATGGCGTCATGCAAGTTGTTTGCAGTACAGGTAAAACCAAGATACAAAACGTATCGAAACACAACACGTACCTCTTTAAGCAGTTTATTCAGAAACAAACTCTTCGTCGATGACGGATTACATGAGCAAAGCTACATGATGTTCTTTGCAAAACTAGAAATTTTGACGGAAAAGGAGCCAAACAAAACAATTCTTTACCTATTCCATTCTCCTTTCCTCAACCCAAACTGTTTTTCCCACTACGCAAGACAAAACAAACAAAAAAAATCCAATATTTGGTAGAGGTGCAGGTATAAGCTCGTAACTTCTTTTTAAGTGATGAGTGATACGACATTATACGGCTACAGAAATGACTTGTGCTGAAGTTGTGTGTATCTTGTTGTGTGAACAAGTCTTTAAAGGCCTCTATGTAAATTGCACCAGGTCGATATTTACTCATTAAGGCCTTTCTCAGCCACGGCAAGACAGGGCCATATAGTGTAGGTAAGCAATGCTTAAAACGGGTCAGTGCGCCAAGGCATAGGGGCATCAGACAGTCAGAGGCGTATCTGTTGGAAGAGCAGCCATGCCGAATGGTTACGACATTGGATTCATTGTCGAATGATCGTGAGTTCAGTGACTTCAATATTAGGAAATTATTTCACCAGATTTCAAGCATATATACCACGCTCCATCCGCCTTTAATACAAGTCCCTGGCTATGGTCCCTGTCTGAATCAGTGGCATCACAATCACGAAGATATTGTGCCAATCAAGGTTCCATTAGTAACATTTTTTTTCATAATAATAATAACCTATGTAAAAGGTGTATAAAAGATATTACTCTTTTCAGAATGAATTCTCACTGACTTCTATTCAGTGGGCACTTCCCTTTATCATCTTCAGCTCTACTGGTAAAAATCTTCCTTCACTTCCCAACTTTCTCCCCTTCTCAAGGCAGGCAGGTGTAAACCCACAGCTCGGGTCGTGCAAGAACGTTTCTAGAGCCCGTTAACCTTTCCCAGCGGCCTAACTGGTCTACCTTGCTTGTCCCTGGACAAGTACGACTGTCCTCTATACGAAACGCGTATCTTAAGCTTCCACAAACACAGCGACCTCGTCTCGCGGTCATAGCTAGAACTGCCAGGTTAATCTCTAATATCCAAAATTTCAGGTCAAGATCTGGAGGTCGATTCAGTGCATCACCTCCAGATATTGACAATTTCAAACAGGACGCACTTAGAGCCAGTTTTCCAACCATGGCGCCCAGACTAAGGGTATAGGTACACAGAAAATCTGCATGCTATGGACAGCAAAGGAACCAATCATCTTCTTCTAGAGGGAGGAAACTACTCTCAGCATTAATAAGAGTTTCAGCCCATCAGATCTAGTTCCTGACATTCCGAAGGAGGTTGGCGCCACCCTTGGTCGTGGAGTCATGAATAATGTGGATGTGTTTGATGTCTCCTGTGGCCCATTCACAGAACGATCATGGTCTTTTGTGTCTTCCATTTCGTTGTTTCTTGGAGGGGATTGGTCCTTGGGGTGGGGGTGGGCTGATGGCCGGGTGAGGATGGAGGCCGAACTTTTTTTTTGCTGTTTAAGTGGAAAGACAGAATTCCGTGGTACGATGTCCAAAAGGACACCGTCAGAAATCTGGATCGATGGGAACTGGTACAATTTTTTTTTTCGTCCCAGAACGGCATTTTGGCATCCTTCTCAACTGCTACAAAACAGAACTGTCCGAAACTAGCATTTATCCATGTCCAGCACAGAGACGCCAGAACACGTTCTCTAGGTCTGTCCTCTCCACACAGCCGCCAGAGTTACATGTTGACCGGATGTAAGGGATCATAACTCCAAGCTGTGGGGCAGTGAGGCAGATCTCAAACTGATAACCTAGTTCATGAACGTAGATGAAGAAATCCACAGCCTAGCAACACATCTCGTTCGGCCAAGAGACGGCGAAAAATGCAGTGCGAGAGGAAAAAGGCAGCCAACAATTGCGAATGCCGTTCAACGCTGCGTCATCTAATTGTCACTGTAGGAAGCAAGCCCTGCCTAAAATGGCCGTGGACACCGCCTCGATTTAGATGAATCTGCTTTCATATGTCGAGTATTAGTTCAGTTTTCTTTATCATAACGTTCGGAGGGACGGTCAACTAGTCAACAAAGTTCCGTGCAATATGAAATATTTTACTCGTGAATTTCGGAAAATTGGCGCCCTGGTGTGAAGCGTGCGATTTAATTCAAATTAGTGAAGTGTCCCATCATACCTCTCGTCGCCTTTTATACCCCGGGCGGGCCTTTAAACCTTCACCTACTTAATGCGTCTTAACCACGATGGAATGTTTCAGATAAAGTTTAATAGCTGCATTTACTGAGCTCTGTCGGCAGGTTCTCCCTACCTATGCGGAAGTCCGTCGGATATTTCCTAATCAAATATGCCCCTTCTCTGTTGTCATCTCCGGCTTCATATTACATTTTTTTTTTCTAACATACTGTCATATGCCACCCACAAGCCAGAAAAATCTTGAAGAGCACAGCCTTGGGCACTCCAGCAAAATCCCATAACATAAATGTCGTTAGGTTTGGTCTGAAGTGAACTGGACCCAATCTGTATCCGTAATCCGCATCCGTATACATGTCAATGCCACTTTAAACACGACTTTATTAACTTGTCGATTCTCGTTTGCCTCTAGACTTGCTGCACCTATCTATGTAATAGGCCCTACAGGGGATCCGTGTTATTCTATACCTTGAAATGTATTTGTTATTTGTTTAAACATCCCGGTAAGAAGATTCGCTTGAATCCGGGTTCCATGATTGTCTGTTCCCCCATGTTATATGAGACAGCATTACAAATAAAAGGACATGCAAATCTATCAAAAACAGTTTCCGTGAGTGAGAAATTCTGAGAGAATTTATCCCATCTAGGCATGAGAGGGAGATGATGTTCTCTCGAAATTTAGAATTAAGACGCAGTGGCGGATTTAGGCATGAACTGGGTGGGCCCTACCTGGGTCTCCGCGCTTTTGGGGAGGGGAGCGGGGCGGCAAGTGGGCCCGCGCAATAGGGCGAAAAAAAAATGTTCAGGGAGAGAAATACAGGTGGATGAAAAAGAAAGAGATAAAAGTGAGGTGGAACGAATATTTATTGTTGTTGTTTTTTTTTTCTTTTAGCTTTAAACCTATTGCCTCGCAAATTCTGCCCCAAACATTCACCGTCTTATAATTACATGCCACAGGGGACTCCTGGCCAAAATCTTCCTGCTAGGCCTGGATAATTACGAGTGTAAATTGAACACAAACATTCTATAGAAAAAATACTGAGACAGATTCTCTCTCTGTCTCAGTCTCTCTCTCTCCCTCCCATCTTTCTCTCTCTCTCTCTCTCTCTCTCTCTCTCNCTCTCTCTCTCTCTCTCTCTCTCTCTCTCTCTCTCTCTCTCTCTCTTTTTCTCTCGGTCCTGTAATGAAGTGGAGTCATGAGGTGCAGTCACTGCACCTTTCTTCGGTCCAAGCCCCCCCCCCCCNTCTCTCTCTCTCTCTCTCTCTCTCTCTCTCTCTCTCTCTCTCTCTCTCTCTTTTTTCTCTCGGTCCTGTAATGAAGTAGAGTCACTGCACCTTTCTTCGGTCCAACCCCCCCCCTCCTCCCCACATGACGTTACGAGTTGGTATCGACCCCTCTATTCCTTTTCGTCCTCTCTCTCTCTCTCTCTCTCTCTCTCTCTCTCTCTCTCTCTCTCTCTCTCTCTCTCTCCAAAATCTTCACTATCACCATTCTAGCATAGGTATATAATTTACAACCACCTGCAACCGCGAAAACAACTAAGTAGCTTTTGTTTTGCCGCGCCAGATAAAAAAGCAATTTGTCTGGGGATTAAGAGAGTGAGTGCTTTGTTACAAAGTAATCAACCAGATGAAGAAATGTGCGTTTTCCTGTTCTTAAGAACAGCACCCGGAAAGTAATGGCGCCGTGAAAAGTAATTAACAGCAACGGAAGGGGTGGGAAGGGAGGGGAATGGAAGGGGGCGTGAAGGCAAATTATCATTTCATCTCCACCTGCTCCTCTCCCCCCCCCCCCCNCCCCCCAGCCCCAAAATCTCCAGGGTTGTTTACTGGGGCTGAAAATCAACAGCCAAAACAACACATACGCCACGGGCACCAGTTCTGATCATTTTTCAACCTGTTTGCTTGAGTACACATGTACTGTATTAAAATTATCGGTTAACCGCTTTTTTTTTTCAGTCTCCACTTTGGTATGCATCAGATCTGTTGTCAGCAAATCACTGTTGTTGCTGTTGTTGTTGTTGTTGTTGTTGTTGTTGTTGTTGTTGTTGTTGTTATTGTGTTGCTGTTACGCTGCTGCTGCTGCTGTTGTTGTTGTTGCTGTTGTTGTTGTTGTTGTTGTTGTTGTTGTTATCGTCGTCGTCTTCGTCGTCGTTGTTATTGCTTTGTTATTGTTTTTGTTGTTTCTGTTGTCGTTTGTTACTGTTGTTGCTGTTGTTATTGGTGCTGGTGCTGGTGGTGTTGTTATTATTGTTGTTAACGTGCCATATGAATGTCGACAAACAACACAACAACAATAAAGACAACGCCTTAATGTTTCTAAACTAACAGAGCGAGGTATAAATAACAAACTCGGTAGATTTTGTTAAAAAATAGACGGGTAACATTATTATGCTGCGCGCCTCCTACGCAAAATTGCGAAAGACATTTTCCACCCATCATGTCTACGGCGAGTTGGATTTTCCTAGTACTGGGTAGTATCGTTTCTAAGTATCGATACCTTCGATATTTACGAATGTTGATTCAACATCGAAACGCTGAGCTCTGGAGGTTCTGAAGTTTCGAAACTGCACCAAAATTCTGGACTACGGATACTTTTAAACCTCCCAAACAATCTAGTAAAAGATTCACCAAAGAGCCTGCACTGACCTACGGTGAGTATACAGTATGTGAATTAATTTCGATCCTGTTCCGATCATTAGAGCCAAACTGTCTACCGGTTTTCCCAGCGCAAAGCCAGGCGGTATCAAAACTACTGAGTATCAAAAGAAGGGAGAAAGTATCGCAATGCCTATAATATACGGTACTAATTTATTATGAGGACTGAAATACAATCTATGATTTCGAATTTGGAATTTCATTATCGCAAACTTTGAAAATTCAGGTATGGGTCCATCACTGGTTCTTCCTGGTCATATTTTCATTTGTCTGTTCCTCTTTCTTTTCTCTGTAAACAAACCTAAAACAAACCCAAAACATCAACGTCATGGGCGACTGTTTCACCCCTCCTCCCCCCCCCCCNCCCCCCCCCCTTCACCCCTATCCTACGCCACCTCTCCCTCCTTCGTCCCGAAATCGCCACCCAGAAAAGATAATCCCCACTAGAGTGGATTTCTTTCGTAAGCGGAAAAATACTAACCAACGAAGCCATGATCGCCCCTACTTGCGCTCCCTCCCCCTTCCCCCCAAATCAATTAGAAATCAACCGCGTCGCTTCAGCAGAGGGATTACATTTCTTAAGTGAGCGAGTAATTAATAAGAATGTCTTTTATCCCTTCTTAAGGAGGCCTAGTGTTCCGTACAGACAGAACAATTTGGTACAGCATTTGGGTTTTTACGTTTTTAATATGTGAACACTTCATTATTAAGCCTTTTACCCTATGGAGAGCAAGTGAACCGTTTGTGGACGCTTTGCTGAGATTCTGCTCAATTTCAGAAAAATATGCTGAGCGCTTCATCGTTAGTTACTGTAAACCTTTTTATATTCGTTGCACAAGGCTCAGGCCTCTTACAGTGCGACATTGCCAATCTGAGGTGATTCTAAGACAAACTCAATCTACCTGTATGAGCGCTACTACCTTTGCCAATTTGTTAAATTAGTTTGAAAACACAATCATCTCTGCCTAACCGTAATCTACGTTAGTGCACTTTCGCCTAACCGAAACCATTTAAGAAAGACTTTAATATTGATTGTAGTTTTGTAAGAATTACCTATTGACAGCATTCTCGAGTGCTGATTCCAGAGATTTTACTGATTCTAAATTTGAACAATATCTTAGTCATAGATTACAAGTAAACTTATTAATATCTTACAATATCATAGTCATTGATTACAAGTAAATTTATTAATATCTTACTCTTTGTTGGAAATAGCTCTTGGGGACTCTTTGCTGAGTTCCGACTCGCAGAACAGAATGCTTATGGAGCTGACCGGGATGCAATAATATTACCTCCGGAAATAAATAGACTAACAGAAAAGTTTTACGACTTTCGGAAAGTTACGACAACTTTGGGCAAAATGCAACGAATATATATATATATATTGATAATTTTGCAAAATATTTTCGGACTGCACATTTCGGCAAGTTACAACAAGTCTGGTTCCGTACAATGTCAGTGTCTCATTCTTGAAATCACTCCGCCCTTTCCTCCCCACTCAACAGGTTCATTCAATCAATCAGTTGTTGATGTGAGCTATTCTGAGCTACCCAACGGTTAAATGCTGCTTTAATAGACAGTTCGCGGCCCAACGGTCTGTAACCATTACCGACGGTTCCACGGAACCACTAGAAAGATGTTGCAAAAGCAGTTCGCGCCCGAATGTCGTGTATACCGTAACAGCATGTAAGGGAGCCTACTGGGTGTATAAAGAGAAGACAATCCAGACAATCCAGTCCGAGTGCCATGCTGAGCTGACACTTGTGTGCTGCTAAACTACCCCATGCTTTTAGTATAGAGTATACACACAGTTTTGACAAAGTGAGAATGTATGTACAGTGAGAAAAGGAATTCTAGTTACTCTGTTGGGAAATAGATGAACGGTTCCATACATACATATCACAGTCATACTGCAAGCGCATAAAACAGTAAACATCATAAAGTCATTGCTAGTTTCACACTGTTCCCTCCAGCTCCAAGGCTGTTCATTTTGAAGACTTCTGAACTTCTGATGTTATCAGTGACTATTATCTCATCATCTACAACTTTTCATTTTGTTGCTGAGTATGAATCAAATGTTGTTCCTTTACGTACAGCACCTACGCGAACACTAGCACTTGGCATAACAAAACCGCTGCGGGGGTGAAAGTCACAAAATGATGGTTGGAGGCAGAATGTAGAAGAGGCTTCTGTGTCTACAATGGTGGCTGATGGAATAGAGACTGATATGTACATGCTTTTTGTAAATCTAAAATGCCTACATTTTGTGCGTTTTTTTGTTAGAAGAATCTTTCGCATTGTTTCCGCGTCTTAGACCTATCTCTAGTAATTACAGTAATTTCGATGATAAAGGTGTTGTTTTTTTGGGNGGGGGGGGGGGGGGGGGGGAGGGGGTGATAATGACGCTGAAGGCACTACTTTCGTCTCTCCACCTTCCCTCTCTCCCCCCTCCCTTCCCCCCGCCCCCGTTCCCTCCCCTCTNCCCGTTCCTTCCCCTCTATCTCTCTCTCCTCTTTATCTTCCCCGCTCTCTCTGTCTCTCTCACAGCCAAGAAAAGCTTCAGAAAGACACCACTCTACTCTGAGATCTAAGGTCCTTGGTTATTTTCTCAGTTTCACGCAAGGATAAGCAACGCATTCTTCGCATAGATAGACTACAAAGCTGAACAATCATAACAAAGCAAACAACGATAACAAAGATGGCACTAAAGGCAACAAACCACCACCCTAGTAAAAAAATGACATCCAAGAAAACGTAAATACTCTATGATTGACTGGAAATACAGTATTCTTTATACTTTGGCTGCATTCCACTGTTTTGATGTTGTGGTGTTTTTTTTCTTTGTTGTTATTCTAAAGCAATGGTGCCCATTCAAGCACTGGCCCGTGGATCAAAATGTGGCCCGTCAAGGGTGTAAAACATGGCCCGCGAAATCACTGGCGACTACAGGGAGCTTTATAATTGTTTCTTGTCATGCACTGAAGTTTAACGTATACATATGCTCTACATATGACCCTCATATAACTGATATGATATACAAAAACTTTTCCCCTTTGGAAAAGGTGCGGCAATCCTTGTTCTAGGGCATCTACAATAAAAAAAAAAAAAACAGCAGGCACAATACATGCAAGGTATACAATGCTCAAAATACACAAGGAATATCGACTATAATGCTCGACAACAAATCTGTAGCATACGCTATAAGACAACTAGCAAGACTTTCTGTGACTGGGCTCAGTGGTTTTAATACAGTAACATGAGGCGTGAAAGTGATGGGCCGATACCAGAATTTTGGGGTATCGCAAAATTCAGCCTTCATGTTTTAAGTAACGAAAGTTTCGGTTCTGATGGTCAGCAAGGTAATATTTCGATCCCTTTCGATACCCCTCGATATTTTTGCTACGTTCTGATACTGCTCAGTGACAGCAAATCTGATAAAACTGCCACAACTTTCGTTGAAATTATCGAAAAACATCGAAACTCCAAAAACAAAATTGTTCAGTAATCAAACGCAGTACGATACCCGCCACCACATACAAGCTCTTGAAGAAGTAATGCGTCAGTCTGCAGTTTGCTTCTCCTTGGTTATCGTCTTCATCTGCGATAAGGAGGTTGCATGCTGTTAGCTGTACGATATAATTTTGTTAAGTTGCACCATTAGCTAGCATAAAGTTCTGCGACTTACCGACACCAAAAACTTTCGTTGATTCACGTGTAATCCCCATGAACAAACTGGCAACGTTTCGAATACAACCTTCTCGGCTCCTACGCTAGCACACACTCTACTGTCTACGCTAAAAACACAAAAAGCGACTCAACCTTACCAGGGCCTAATCCGCACGGTAAACTAAGGTCAAAAAATGGCTGGTAGTACTGCAGACCCAATTAAATAACTCAGTAAGTTGGTAACATTTGCCTGGCACTATTTTTGGACTGTTTTGACGTAAGGCTGGGAGAAACTTGACCCAGATACCCTCTGACCGTCTGCGCCGGCGTAATGATGTCAAGAAAAGCTCAGACTGCTGGAAGGTAGTTAGGTAGGAAGGACTAGGCTAGGAGGGCTGGCGTTCTTTGAGGGAGCAAATCGAAGACAACTGATAACGTGAGCACGGGGGTTGATTGTCTTGGGGCGTTGAATACAAGAAGCCAGAAGGTAAACTGGAGCTGCTCTGAACCGTTACTGCAGGTTTTGATAGGAAGGGAAGGAGTGATCTGGTAAAACCTAGTAAGTGGGTCTGACTCAAATTTAAAAATTCGCGTTTGTGTTTGTTTTTTTTGGTTTGGTTTGGTTTGGTTTGGTTTGGTTTGGTTTGGTTTGGTTTGGTTTGGTTTGGCTTGGTTTGGTTTGGTTTGGTGTGGTTTGATTTGGTTTGGTTTGGTTTGTCCTAGTATTCTTCGAACACATGCCAATATCGCTTCGTTAAACTTTACAAAGAAAGAGGCCCTTAATTTAAGGGGAATAATCTAATGACTTATAACAGAGGAATAAGCTAGCGAGTCCGAACTTGTGGCTTATTCGATTGCGACCAATCAGAAGACATGATGGGAAAAAACAAAAATAAGTACAGTAATTCGTTTTAGAACTGTACACGATTTCTATCCATTCATTCTCGATAATGAGTATGAAGAAACTACATTAAAGGGGCAGACGCCGGGGAAGGTTCGCTGAACTTCAAAAACATAATAAGTGAATGTGTGCCTCCAGTCAATTTCATCCAAAACTACTCACAAGGGAAATTATGGCCAACTAGCTAACCCGACGGGTTATTGGATAGAGCGAAATAAAGAGCAGAGCCGGGGTGAGAGTGGGGGAGGGCGGAAGAGGGGAAGGGAGGGGGTGAAGTGAGAGCAATAACCGAGAACGCACGGGTACAGTACGGGTGCGCGCGCTCCCGCCTTGATCACGTGACGGCGCGAAGATCACGAAAGTGCAAAGGTCAGGCCGGGATGTATTGAATAAGGCACAGCACGCAATCGTGTAATGACGCAAACTTATTTCGATGATTGAGGAAAGGCGGAGAGGATAGAGAAAAAGTTGTGATTGTCAAGTAGGTGTTCTGTCTTTCTTTGTCTTTTCTCTCCTCATACTCAGATTAGATAGTGGCGGTGGTTGCAGGGGCAGAGACAGGATGTAATCAGTATTCGCAAAGAGCATGATCACTGTTTTGCATAGGTGTAGGATACAGCTTTTTCAAAGTGCGTAATGCCCTGTTTGGCATCATGAAAAGCCGATGATTCAATACATTTATTTTGAACCCAGCTTACAAACATGATAATATATAGGTCATTATGCCCGGCAAATACATAGGCCAGACAGAACAACAGAACTGCATATACACGAAATGCTTGGATTCGGGTCCCAAAATGTTCCAAATATGGCGGCGCATTGCGACATTGCCAATACATCTAGGCCTATTCTCGTTTATTCAAAATCCGGTGAGTCCGCTTATACAGTATATCTTCTCCAACGACACCATTTTGCGACATCTACGCGTTTGTTCGTCTATTTTCAGTATATATTCTCACTTAAAAGTGTGGTGTCAGATAGACCTAGGATGTGGGCCATGCATAGTTTTTAGCGAAATACGGCGAAGGTTAAGCAAAGTGAAAATGCACACACATGCACTATTTCTGCCTGAGTGTGATAGTTGTGTAATAGTAAAAAGCCTTACTGAATAGGGTGGAAAGGTTAAGGAAAGAGGGGAGAAGAGGAAGAAAATACCCCCCCCCCCAAAAAAAAAAAAAAAAANTCAGGCTGGCACTGATGCAGTCAAAATGGACTAAGACCGGGCTCCTCATATTTTGTTACTGTTCTCTTCTACTTTGTTTCTATATTCTGTCTTTCGTCTCTTTGCTGTAATTATGCACTCTATCATTCATTTTCTTCTCAACCTCTGAAGTCATCCTTTCTCCTCCACTTTGTGTTTAGCTACAAAAACATTCCCTCCCTCGAAGGTATTTTCGGATACACGTTTATAAATAACCACAGACATACACCCACACTCGCACACATACCACTCACACATCATTTTTTTTCATTCCGGACCGGTGTACTATGGAACATGGGTTTTCAATCTATCTTGGTCGGCCTACTCGTTAGAGCAACCAGGCTATTTTGCGTGCCTCTTGTCTTAAAACTTGATGAACTCTCTCAGCGGGTCTTAGTCAGGTAAACTGATCAATCAATTGATAACTCTTATCTAAAGAAAAAATATATATATTATTATGGTACATGTAATCTAGTATGCTTTTTGCTTATGCCTTTGGTATTTTCACCTAAGGGTATGCGTAATTGAGGCTGGAAACCCCTACTCTATCTAGAGTGTAAACTGCCAAGACTCGTAACCTTAACCTTTCCGTAGGACAAATATTATCAAAGACCCCAATGCATAGTAGCATTATATCATGTGTTCAGTCGCCTTCGCTTGATCGCAACTCCTCGGAAGCATAGAAAAAAAAGTTGCGATTAAATAGGGTTGCGATTACCCATTGACTTTTATGTAGAAACCACAATATTCCTTCTCTGACAGAGCGTTGTGATTAGGAGAAAGTGGCTGTTGGGAAAGTAAGGTGCTACTGAATGAATTCTTTTAAGCATTGCCAACTGTTTGCGATGACATTTTCGTGATCGGCCTTTTTTTTTTTGCGCGGCGACGTGCAGTAGTTCGTATCACCTTTCCATAAGTTGTGAGAATTAAAAAAAAATGAACCAAAGATGCGGCAAGAACCACTTAAGCTTGACGTCATAAGACGTGCTCGTGACGTAAGCAAAGCAAGAGCTAGGCCAATATCAAGTAATTTTTTTCAACGTCACGACTACTAATTTTTGTCAAAGAAAATGTTTGCCTATGTTCTCTCAGGACAGACAGGTATTTGTGCAAAGCATACCTCAGTGCACCTATGCCCTTTTGTCATCTGATGGTTGAAATCGATCACGAGCGACAATTATGCCAGTTTTCATTGCCCATGCTCGACACGGATTTGTAAAGCTCATCATAGCCTATTTAGAGTCTGTACCGACATTGGCGAGCAGAGATGGCCCATTTCGATACAGTCTGTAGATAAAATCGATTGCCAATGCGTTTCAATGTTATGAAACACAAGCACTGCATGTTCCAATACGGTTACTACTTCCGACACAGGAACATCATTGTATGATCGATACCGCTCAATCGCAGCTACATGATGGTATTGGAGAAAAGGTTGCTGTTGAGCGGAAAGTGCGTGTGAACCGACATGTCTGATACGCACTTTTATAAGAAGGCTGCATTGTTTTCTGTTAAAAAGAACGGTAGGATTAAGTGCAATAATTGAATGAAGTAATTAAGCGTGCATAGTGTTCGCATCAGCTCTCGACCAGCTATAAATCCCAGCGAAACTGTTCCACTAGTTAACAGCATCAATGGGCTGCTGATAATCTTGAAAGAAAGCTCAAATTACATAATAATATATAATAATAATAATAATATGATAACGGTTTTACTATGACATTGAAAGGACCTTGAAAAGACACGGCTATCGTCCAACCGGCTTTCATCAGAGGAAGACATTCAATGCTCACGTTTGTCCTCTCAGAACAGATATATGCGTATATGTAAAAAATGCCTCACTACACTTACACCTGTTTGTCATATGATGGCTGACGTGTGCATCTGCAGCTTTCTAGATAGGCACCAGAGTAAATCTGTCCTCACCCACATTATTTCTATCCGCTCGCCGCCGACATTTGATGTTGTGAGAGAGGATCTCGGTGAATCGTTGGTGAGCTGCATAACGCTTTGAGGTAACGGTGTTATTCCATTTTCGGTTGTGGCTTTTAGAAGAGGAATCCTACCTTCCTACGACAAAGCACGTTAAAAGCAAGATTGGTAAAATATACATTAAGGCCTACTCAGGCCTTTAAGAGTATGGGTCACTGTTGTTGTTGTTGTTGTTGTCGTTGTTATTATTGTATATTCTGTGCAACTACCAGAGTTGAGAAACAAATCAAATGATATTGCCAAGACTGAAGATAAGCATTGGAAGTCGTTTGTTTTTTTTAGGGGGNGGGGTCTCGCAACAATCTTTGCTGCACTTACGTCGTTCTGTCCAAGTACGACAGAATTAAAATGTATTTAGTGTTTACCTAGTAGCTTCCGGACTACTTACACAATCAGGGTTGCGATGCCCGTTTTGTGGAACAGAAGGTATGGATTTAATGATGTGGATGAAGGGGTAGGAGCGAGGATGAAATGGGAAGGGAAAAGGGGGAGTGGGAAGGGGAAAAGGGGAGTGGGGAATGGAGTGGATGTGACCGGGGCTTGCCTCGCGGCATAAAATGAATAATCTATACTATGGCCTCTCATAGTGTGCCTGCCCTCTCTAGGCCCCAGCTGTATGTCCACTGGCGTGGCTTCCCTTGGTTTACATCACCATTATGCTCCATTCCTGCGCCTCTAAACTGAACAGTGGCTGCTTGCCAATATATTTTATTACTTTACAGACTGCATAATTTTACTACCCATACATATCGCCAAATGTACTGTATGCCGACCAGCATTAAAAACTGCCCAGTGTATTTATGGAGCAAGAGGAGGTCGCACTGTCTGCTGACCTTTCTTCAAACGGTGTTGTAAAATTATGAGTGAGATATCAACACACGAGTCAGCTGACAGACACACCTATCAATATTATATATGAACCATAACACTCCTAATACAATACATGTACACGTATACCACGAGGACTATTAAAAGGTGTTGTAAAAAGAACAGCATGAAAATAGCGTACGATTAAGAAGTCAGCATATGAGTCAGTTGATAGACACATATCAATACTACATATGAACAGTAATAACACTGCTAAGACCATGCATGTATATGTATGTATACCAAGAAGACCATTATACGGTGTGGTAAATGAATAGCATAAAGACAGCGCACGACTGAGAAATCAATAAACGTCCACGGATAGACACAGTTATCAATATTTATTATATGCGAATCCTAATAACACAAAGTACCAAACAAGAACATGTACAGTGCAAGAGGGAACACTCCCGCTGATTCGCGAAGCCTGATATCCGCTTGTAATTTAACTGGTAATACGCGCGAAACACATTCTAGTCTAGCTACGACTGGTCATCTAACTGAAGAGCATGACACTAGAAGAGTTGAGGGCTAACTTCAACTTTAATACGTAGGAATAATATAAAATAATATCACGTGAGTTTAATTTCCCATTAGCTGCTCATCTGGATACGCGCTGAGTACAGCTCCCAGTGGATTTTACGACATCACTTATGTGAGCATGGGAAGTGTCCCATCTTGCCTATATCCACTCTCTTTGATATATACAAAACCAAAGGAAAAAATAAGAAAAGTAAATAATATGGCACAGATTAATGATTAAGGGTGACTGGATTCATCATTTCGATAGCCTCATCTTTGATTAAAAAGGGAAAATTGACAGCAGTGAGAGCTGGGGACAGGCCAGTCCCGTGTGTGATTGATGGCTGGTTAGCCCTTACGCACTCGGTGTCGTGTTCTGCAGCGTTTCTCAAACAGCAGTGAAACTACCCCACTCATAACCATGCACCGGAGCCCTCTTATAGGTTACAGACTTCAAATTGGATGAAAATAGCATGTTGTCACATGTCTTAGAAAGACAGTAAAAAAATCTGTCCTTTGTTAAAGAAAACAGTTCATTGGCTCAAAGAGAGAAATCGGATTACGCTTCTGTAAGAGTGAGTTCTATAGAGTAAGTTGCTCCACTGTTGAGAAGATGGGGTACAAAGGTGCACTTACAATGTGGGAACCTATGGATTATGGGATGAACGGGTTTAAAAACGTAATCGTTCATGGGAAACTATTTTTTATGCGCTGCTTGAGGCCGCAAGAGGGCACGAGGGGGACAGATCTGAACGAGAGGCTGACACAGTTTTGTCCATTAGTAGTTGCGATGATTATCGTTTCTGATTTGCTCTCTCTCTCTCTCTCTCTTTCTCTCTCTACCTCCTTCTTTATGTATGCATTTTATCATTATCAAATTATCATTGAACTGAAGGTAGACTAGCTATGACACTGCATTCACACAGTTGGATATTCATGTTAAAAGAAAAGCCTTAACAGAAAAGAAAAGCTTCAAACGTAGATTTGGAGAAAGAGCATTTAGGTGTTGAATAATTCGCCCCTTTTTTTGTGTGTGTTTTTGACACAGTTGGCGTAAAGATATACTAGGGGATAATCTAATAGCTTTACTCGACTATGTTTAAAAAAAAAAAGCGAAGTAATATATTATAAGGTTCCTATCTCGGAAAGAATTCTTTTTAATACGGAGGTGGGGCAGGAGGAGGGGATAGTGAGGGATGGTGGAGGAATTGCGTTTCTAAAAGTAAAAATATACTGTCCTTTATATATTTTGAAGTTCGCATTGTGGAGCATACTTAATAACACGAGGAAAAAGATAATAATATAATAATAATGATGGCATTAATAATAAATTGCATTTAAAGAGTGCTCACCCCAAATAGTTTCTGAGCGCTTTACAGCAACAAACTAAGAAAACAAACAGCACCCAAAACATCCAAGCATACACTCATGCACACATACATACAGTACAATAATTCTGGCAGAATGAATATCAAGAGATTTAATTTGACAGGCTGCAAAAAAAAAAATGAATCAAAATAATGTTTGAACAAGTGTGTCTTCAACTGCATTCTCTTACAACTGTGCAGATTTTGATGTTTTATTCGAACCACATATCAATGCTGTGGTGTTAGACCGAGCTGTGAGTGGTTATAACTCATTCAGATCAATAGATTGGACTGGAGGAATCGTCAAGTGGGTCTGAAGGAAGAAACATATTAAACTGATGACGCCATTACGCCCCCATTGCATTATTGTCAAGATTCTTAACGGAAAAAAACAACAACAACAACAACCCCAGGTTAATGGCGCCATAACACCCACTATATTGTCTCATTACATCCACTTTATTGTCACATTACATCCACTATATATGTCCGATTATTACTAGAAAGAAAACAAGAAGATGACACCATCAAGTAACATAAAGAAAATATAGGCCTACTGCAGTTTTGTCAGATGATTTGTGGGAGGGAACTAAAAAGATGTCGTCACTTGCCCCCTACCCCCCCCCACCCCCCTCGTCTCTCTCTCCCCATATAAAATGTAAAAATATATTGGGCAAACTAATGAGACTATTTGATAAACTCCTCCCTTTAAGGGCCACCAAAAGAAACTGCTTGAAGGCATAATTTTTTTTTGTAATCACAAAGAATGGCTCATTTTTATTAATATACTTAAGTGAATTTTTTTCCCTCCACTAACATCAGCATTTTGGGTAGGATCGCAATGTCACATACAAATTAATAATGTCGTGCGCATCCTTACATTTGTTAAGATATGACAGTATTGCTCCCTAATGCCAGTGCCTGCCCTCTATCACCCTTTGTGCTCCTACGTATATAAAAGCGTTTTTAAAAAAGACATTCTCAGTTACTTTCTTTTTGACGCCAAACCACGGTTCAAGAACTTATGTTGTGATCATACCTACCGACCTATCTGCACCGAAGTGCACCTCTCCTGAATGAATTCTACCGCATGTTAGTGAACTCGTTTGTGTGCCCTAACCGGGTGAGAATGTACGAGGTAGTATCACTGAAGCTTAACAATAGTGTAGGATTATGTGTCTTTGGTGTTGTAGACATGTGGGTGGGTAATGGAGAAAGGACCTTAAGTATAGTAATATGGTCGAGCCCTCATTTTCACAACCCCTTAGGAGCAATGAAGACGTAGCTACATGTAGGCAGTTACATAAAAGGAGTTACGATTATGCGATGGCTTTATATATAAGAACCGTCACCTGAAAAAAAAAAATGTTGCCATTAGGGCATTACGATAAGCGGAGTTAAACTGTATGAATACTAAGTGTAATTAACGGCGCTTAAAATGCGCAGGCTCTCAGTCTACAGGATGCTACAGCACAAGCAGGGAGGCTTGTCTTCTCCACTAAAATTTCATAACATATGTTATTTTAACACGGCAGATAGCTCGAGCTACATATTTATGCACTCTGGTAGACTAAAGAGATCAATGTTGAGATTGAGTGATCAATGTCAAGACATAGGCTTAATGCAAAACCTCCATGTCAAGAAAACTGTCTATGATGGACTCACGAAAATTCGAAGCCCTGATTGAATTCATTTGTGGTCTTAAGGCTTATAATGCACTTTACTAGTCTAATACTGCCAATGAATGCAGACGGTTCCCTTACAAAACGCTTTTAAATTTGTTATTTCTGTTCCGCAAAAGAAGCGAAAATCAATCTACCAACGCTGCAGCTATAGCTATACCTGTTTCTGGAAACTTTTTTATTTATTTTGTTTTCTCTCAGATACCCCCCTACGCATCACCTTTGCCGTGCTTGTATGAAATGGCAAATACACAGTAAACTAGTCAATGGTTTTCATCAGTTTTTGTTCATCGATCTCAGAATACAGTGTTGTTTTTGCTCACATTCGTATTTGCTCTCGTTCACCTGAAAGTACCTCCATTATCAGTGGCGTAACTTCTGGAAAATCATCATGGGNGTTGGGGGAAGAAAAATCAGAGAGGGCATTTCAAATGACGGACGCTTAGTAGTATACCACCACCAGGAGCGTGGATCAGAGTAATGCATGATGTGTTCTGTTCCACATGTATAACGTATTCATAAGAGAGGTGTATAACACTTCATGTCATTGTAAAACAATTTCCATACCGGGTAAATAAAAGTCCTTTTTTTTGGGGGGGGTCCATTTTCAAACAGGTGGGAGCGGGCGGAGGGAGGGGGCAGGTCCCGCACTAACAAGCCCTTAAAATATGGGAGGAATTCCATATGTTTGCCAGAAAGATTTCCGCAGGCAACACACCGAACCAACAACATACCCTAACCCTAACCCTACTCTAACCCTAACCCTAACCCTGAGCCTGGGTTAGGGTTATGGTTAGGGTTAAGGTACGTTGTTGGATCGGTGTGTTGCATGCGGAAATCTTTCTGGCACACATGGAATTCCTCCCTAAAATATCAAAACACGTCCTTGTATGGAGCCATCATTATGACAGCAAAGATTCGTCATGACCACATTTATATTTATATCGTCTTTAAAGAATGTTGCTGCTAATTAAAAACATCGTAACTTCATACAAAATGGCTAAAGGACTTTATGAATGCTTGACGAGATTACGTGGGATCAGGAGTGGCTCTCCCTCTATGCACACGCCTATCGTGTCTTTTTACATGAGCGGAGATGACCAGCTTCAGGGGCCGTAACTCTGGCAAACATCAACCCCCTCAATGCCCCATGGGATCTGGGATGGGGGNGGGGGGGGGGGGGGGGGGGGTGGAGTAGAGGCGAGGAAAAGAATTAGAATGGAGTATTAGGGGGCAGGTGTAAAGTGTGAAAGGGTTGAAAGAAGTGTGCACTGGTTAGCGTTGGGAAGTCCCATGGCCCAAGGATAATTTAATAATAATTACTAGACTAGTCCAATGTGTTATTTTGTCGCGTGTAAAGCTTTAGTTTAATTACCCGGCTGTACTCGTATCCTGCGGCTGTTTTGCTCCTACTGTGTTGCCGATGGTGTTGTTGTTGTTGATGTTATCACTGTCGTTATAATGTTGCTCTTGTTGACGTCGTTGTTGTTTTTGATGTTGATGTTGTTGTTGTTGTTGCCGTTGTTGTTGTTGTTGTTGTTGTTGTTGCCGTTGTTGCTGTTTTTATGGCACCATGGGCACAAAGAACGGAAAATGTAAAGATGATTTTAAAAAAGCAACATGGTATTCACTATTAGCACATAAGGAGGTCCACCTCCAAACTCTCGACAGAGAATGAGCCAGCGGTACCCCTGACCAGTCAACAGCCCTTACTGAAGCTACAAGAAATGGTGAGATATAAATGAAGACTACGTAATGGTGAGGTTCTAGTAAGGGCCGTTGAGCTCGGTCTCTGAGACTGAACTTTGGGGCCGGAAGGGGAAACACGAAATTTTCACCGGTGACAGCTTGGACTCCGTGCAATAATATTGTTTCCCGCGCTGACCTATTATACAATCGCAAACTAGTCTAGTCTTGAAGGGAGTATCATTCAACATCTTGTCGATTAGCTAAAACATAACGTGAGCATGTGTTGTTGTTGTTTTTTTAATTATTCATTGCCAGGTATTGCGAGCGGCTTTTCCGTTTACATACAAACCCGCGGTCGACTTCCGCCTGCCAGAATTTGCCTTTGGGCTCAAAAACCGCGGATACAACACACAGCTCGGCTCAACACGATGTCACCCGCAAGGTTTTGACGTACGTCCCAGCCCTCGTGCATACCATGGTCCTCAATACTGGGAACGAATGTGGTCTTTACTCCTTCAAGGAAATGAAATATGCTACTACAGTTTCGCTCGCTTCGGCAAACCGGCTTCAACTGAGGATGAATATGCTATGTCCACTTGGAGTAGTGGAAAGAGAGATGTCATGGTTTTGCTCTTTCTAAAAGATGATGTGTCGTAAGTTTCCTTGACTTTTCCGCCGTTGTTACGTTGGTCGTTGACAAAACTATGGCCAGGCCGTAACTTCCACCCTCGGTGGCCCCTAAACCCGTAATGTGCGTACCTAAAACTCTCTAATGAAAAAAAATTAGGGGGAGGGAAAATGCAATTTAGTGAGCTGAGCCCTAATAGTAAAGGCAAGATAGAACACCGCCTGGTAATATAATAATATAGGGAAAGAGATCGGCTTGGTTGGGCCTTTTTTTGCCAGGGTAGGGGGCTCACGATATAACTCCGGTCCTGAGGAGAACAGATGTAAAAGTCCCAAATTGTTGAAGATGATTGCTGGCTAGAATACCGAGGAAACACTGGGGAAAAGAATGTGCAACGCTGGCAAAACCCTTCGACACACCCAAAGTAATTACAACAAGCACTGCATGTATCTAGCGTTTTTCGCTTGACATGAAGATTCTCCGCCTTAGGCGGTTCGCCCTTAGGGTGTATACATTCTACAAACCAAGCAAGCCAGCCAGCCAGCAAAGCCAGCCAGCGAGCGAGCAAGCAAGCAACCAACCAACCAACAGTAATACTAAACTGTAACCCGCAAGACCATGAAAAACAGTAGCCAATGGTTCATTCATACACATACCGTACTATGTAAGAAGTTGCTAGGCTGTAAGTCTACTTTCTGCTTCCGGAACAGACTCCTCAACAGATACTGGAAGAATGCAGAGTCTTATGGTCAAAGGAAGCAACAATTGCCTGTTAGCTATGGGGGACTCTTGTCCTCTTGACCGAGGAATACAAAAGAAGTTGCTATCATCCAATAATTTTTATACAGAAAATGTAGACCCGCATTCTAATATACGTCTGGAAAAAATCTTGCGATTATGCGGAATATACAAGTGCATAATTACTGGGCGTCCTGTAATCTATGACCAGTAATCATTAGGAGTGAGCCATCCACCGCTTACCACCCACTGCCGGATGCTGCACTTGGGCCAATTGTGCCTAAGGTAATGCTTGCAGGACATAATGCCCGTTTTCGTTTTTAATGTCTCTTGAAACAACAAGGAAGCAGGATACACTATTGTAATCGAGGCTGACTTTCTGTGCTTTTGTCTAAACACAACGGCTGTGCTGTTTACGTATCTGTTTACGCATTCTTATGAAATTCAATTATTCAATCTTCTGGATACATTAACATAAGTACTGCACTTGTTACAATATTGGTCTCACGCAAATCAAACAAAATGGGTTTCAATAGATTTCAATGAAAATTCAGCTAAAGAGTACGCGACAGGGGTGCTAGCTGTGTGAGACGGCCATAAAAGATCGATTTTGTATGTATGTGTGGGTGGTTGGT
>JAWQUT010000032.1:1327147-1348022 GCA_033807755.1 Ellobium chinense
TGAGGAATGATGAAAGAGACAGTACTGATGATATTTTCAGCGCTGTGTGGATTTCAAGTACTAATTTGTAAGCACCAGTTAACACTGAGATTATAATGAAAAAGACAAAATGTGGCTATCCGTTTAATTTTTATTAAGCAATAGTATCTGAGTCCCGCTCCCTGTAATACTGTATAACGGTCTGACGCAAAAACGGCGGAATCTTCAGAAAGAAAATTTCCTCTGTCAGAGTAGTAAAAAATAAACTTTCAAAGAGTCCAATGTATTTTTCACCAGGAATAGATCAGCTGTTAACAATGAGGGACATAAATATGCGGCAAACATGCGTCGACCACATGAGTATATCAGTAGATAAGCATCGTATTCAAAGTGGGGTTAAAAAAAAATAATTCAAACTTAGCTGACTAGGAAGGTCATACGGTTTTGGAATTTTACCACGTTTGGTGAAGATTTTCCTTCTAAATTATTCTTCACCACCAGAGGCTACACGGTATGAGTATTTTTGTCTTAATCAAGATACAAGAAGAGGGTTAACTTCAGCCAGTGCATGAGCCAACGCATTCGACTTTAAATCAGAAAGTAATCACATGATTGTTTGAACAGTCATGATTACCTTTGTAAAAAGGTGGATTGGCATAAAAACCAAACAGAAATGTTGCAAAGACCTTTTTGTTTTCTTTTTTGGTCATGCTAGACTTTATGGAGACTTATTCACTGTGCTTCAAGCCAAGCCCTTGGTGTCATTATGATCGAATGTTGAAAGTGAATCACTGTCTTAAAAGTCAATAGAGGTACAATATGGCTCAGGTCTAAGGAAATTCTACGGTCTTCATTCACGATCTATGACCGTGAAATATGAATGTACGTGGTGAGTGCAACATAAAAAAAAAAAAAGGTAGGTAAACATACACCACGTGACAGACCTGTGGTAAAATGAGGGTAATGACGTAGGAAGATGTGTTAAAAACTGTCGCAAAGCTTTAAAAAAAAAAATAGGTTAGAGAACGAACAGCTAACAAGAGCTTTACTATTTGGCAGAAACAACAGGCTGAAGATCTCGTTAAAGATACATTGCAAGCTTTGCAAGATGACGAAAAACAGACTGAACGACTCATCAAGTGTATAAAAATTTTATAGCTTTGCAAGACAACAGAAACAGCAGGCTAGACGCTCTGGCAACTTCTTTACTTATTGTCTTTCCCTGTAGCTTTAACCGCCTGCTAATCCCTAATACAGCATAGTATGTTGAGCAATTTATGTCGCAAAATACAAAACTTACGGGGGAGGGGGGGGGAGCATACACAATGCGATTTATATCGCAGTAATAGACGGATTTATAATCTCTTTGCAATATTCCTTGGCACTGGGCGTTTTTGATGCCCCTACACAAGTCGGTTAACAAGAGATGATCTCTTTATATTTACAATATGGACGATAAAACGTTGATGCTAGTTGTAATTGCTGCAATATGCGTCAAAAAGAAAAGAAAAAGGTAGCATAGTAGAAGTATTTGGGTGATTGGCTGACTTCTATTAACAAATTATTTTTTTTTAATAATTCTTTTATGTTAACCTGATCTCTTTTGAACACCACGGTAAAAATCATATTTTACTCTCCAAGATGTTCTACCGCTTCGTATTGCAGGATAAATTCAAATAAAGACACATGGTCATCAAAAAAGCACACTACACAATGTCTGCGATTGACGCGATCAAGCCATGTTGGAGGCGAGTAGGGACACGTGTGTAGCTGTTTGCACTAAATGACTCGTCAGACCGCGGGCGATATTCTCAGATTTACAGGACTTTCAAACCTAATTAAGAGGCAATCTCGTTTCCATGCAATTTATTACCGCCGATATCTCAACACACGTTTCAGGATTCAGGGCAATCCAGCTTGCCTGCGATGCTGCAGTGGTAAATTGCTATGTCTGTGACTCCTTTGGTGATTGGTATATTATGATCGTTTACATCACACACATGATTAAAAACTCACGTTATAACTAGATCTAAGCCATGTAGTATTTAGACATTTTCTGAGTGATTTAAAAACAACAACTGCAACAACAATAACAACAACAAAAATATATATGTATTGCGTTTTCACTGGTGGTCGCCTTTATTGTTTCTAAGTATCAATACGCTCGATACTACCAATATCGATGTCAGTATGAAAACTCATGCTCTGGAGTTTTGATGTTATTTCGATGCGTTCAATGTAAGACGTGACAGTTTGTTTTGACCTGGATTGCCTGTCGCTGCAGCAGTATTGAAACGTATCGAAAGTATCGAAGGGTATCGGACGGGACTGAAATGTCTGCCCTGAACAGAAGATCACAATCTAAACAGAATCGATAGTTTCGATACTTATAGCATGAAGGCCGAATATCGCGATACCTTAAAATTTCAGATATTGGTCCACATTGAATGACTGATTTTCACGATTACATACAACAGTACAAACTCACACATTCGAATTCCAGATGACCAGTCCATAATTTCGAGTCTGTGACGTGTTTAAGTTCAGAAATAAACTTTGACGTGTAGTGGTATACACGGTATTTAGAATGGTCCATATCCGTTCATGTTCCATCCCGATGCCTGTTATGCTGTTTTTCTATGTAGTTGCTCTATATCGTGGTATGATATATATTATTTTATATATATATGTATATTTTTTTTCTTTTTATCTATAACAGATTAAACTTGTAAAACTTGAAAGACAGAAATTGAGGGACATCTAATCAAAGCATTGCAATGAATGCATAAATTTGTCGAGGTTCGATGCCCTGAGGTCTACTGTACTTTACAAAGTAGATGAATCCACCCCGCTGAATCGCAACTCCACAGCTATCGAGCAAAGGATGAGCTTCACCGGCGTTCTTAACAATTATTATGCTGTGCAATTTAAGCCAAGAGTGTCATAAAGCGGAAGAGACTGTACTGATTAACAGGATGTTGCTTGTTTTGTATTCTTAATAACATATAATTATGTTAGAGCAAACATGGGATGGCTTGCAAGTGAAATGAAACAGGTGCAAGTTAGAAAAAACCGGAAAGTGGACAGAGATGTATAATGGGAAGCAAATTTTAATAAGGTGTGAAATTCTATGCAATATTTCAGGTTGATGATCTATATTTCACGAATCCGCTCTGGACTGAAGTGGCTAAAGTGGGTGTGGGAACGACGGATTGTAACTCAGAGAAAACAGAAAAAGGAGCAACAGTAACAAAGGGCTAGTGTGGTATCCGGTATCAATATGGAATTCGAATGGGTGTCCAATACTATCTAAGAATGGGTTAGTCCTCATATATGGATTATCATTCACAATGCCAAGAAGAACAAAGGAAGTCGTTGCCCATGTGAAATAAACATGATATCCGTTCATTATTCAATCTGTGAGCAAGTCCTGCGTGGCATCCCATATGGGCACCATTTGGAACCCATTGACGCGCTGGTGGGGAGGGACAAGGGGGCGAGAAGAAATGAAGTGCAGAGAGGATCAAAGTGACATGGCAAATAAATAGAGCACAAAAATGCGATGCTTAGAAGTTTAAATAGACAAACACGGCTGTGAGAACGGGACAGTGGAACAAGAGGAAGAAAAAGGGGGACAGAAGCAGATCATAGGCAATTTGCAAACTGGGCTGCTTTTGTGTTTTCTACAACGCAATACATTCATGAAATATGACAGACAAAAATGAATTACAAAGTTATTGGGTGCAAAATAGCACCAAATCTTGAGACTGGCATTATTTTCAAGCTTTGTATGAAACAGCTTTTTCCCTATCACCTGAAAAACTCACTCAAATGACTAATGAGATAGGCGAACTGTATTTCACTGTGACGTCATGGGATTAGGGAGGAGTATAATGCAAGGCTGCAGTGACCATTGGGGTGAGGGTGGGATAGACATACACATAACGGGAGGCAGCAGGGCCTCAGGAGGGGAACAGTCCCTTCCCTTTCTGTGTTATTGACTGTCATTCATCGCACTCATAGGAAAAAAACATGTACACATACGCATTTTCACTTTGCATTCATGCATATTATTTTCGAACCACAAAACTGCGTGGAAGTTCGCTGGCTACAGTGGTGGTTATTTATTTCAATGTCCCAAAATAGGCCTGGAAGTCTGCTGGGAGTTTGGTTGTTGTTGTTTTTTTTAATATTGGTCTGTCCTAATGTACGCTGTGAAAATCTGTTTCGACCTTTGTTTTATTTATAATTGGTATCACGCAGAGCTTTTGTTCCTTTTGTGGTTGCTCAAAATGCCCTCACGCATGCGCAGTAAGAAGGCTGACTGTGCAGAGAAAGAATATCTCAACGGTCCGATGCATAATGCGAAATGACAACATGGGGTGCAAAAAAAAATACAATCAAAACGGCGAATAAAACAGCTAATGAAGATATTGAACAGCATTACCTTTAAAAGATAATTTTTAAAAATCATTAAGAGCGCAGTCTGAACACTTGTAAAGAAGAGGAATGATTATGCTCATTATACGTATACAATATTATTATGATTTATCTTATAATGGCACAAGGCTCTACACCGTGCAATCCAGATTTCAAGTGCCAGTTTGTTTTGAATGAACTAGACTACATTAGGCCTTAACATAAAAATATATTTATGAATGCGTCACTAACTCGCAATCAGCAAAAAGTACTCTTTTTTTTAAGTTAAAGGAAATCGTTTTTCACTTGGGATCAGTGTTGGCATGAAAGAGGGAGCAAGAGAAAGGAAGAGAGATAAAACTGCTTGTGAGTTCTCATGGTTGTGGCAAAATAATATCCTCTGGGACAGGGGGAGTGCATGTGAACTGCGACAGTGTCTCTGCGAGTGAATTATGGATGAGCCCGAGGGCATTGCCGGGTTTTGCCACTCCAGACTAGACGTAGTGTAAAAAATTGGTCGGCTCGGAAAACCTCCATGTTGAAACACAAGGCATGGAGAAACCAAACAAAATCGACAACAGGAAAAGGAAAGNATACTAGAGCAAATACAAACCGACTGTATTAAAATCATGTCGGGTGGAGAGAGGCCGCATAAAACTAAGAAGGGGTTGGGTGGGGGAGGGGATGGGAGCCGAAACATTACACCACGGCAAATAGGACTGACTGGTTAATACCCGGCTGTGTTAAGTGCACGAATGGTGTAGCCTAAATTTTAACACGGAAGCTTCCTGCATTAAGCTTCACGTTCAATCATCCCCAATCTAGGCTCTATACACAATAGAGATTATAGGCAAGCCCCAAGCTAAGCCCCCCCCCCCCNCCCCCCAACCCTCGTTTCAATTTTTTAGCAAATATTTCGGCCTAGTTTCAATGTTCTCTGTATTAGTTTTGTGCTGGTGTCATTGTTACCTTCCCCTCCTCCAGCAAAGTACGTTTTAAGTTTTAAAAAAAAAAAAACATTGCATATTATGAACATTTCGAGACTGCCTATATATATATCTACTGGGGAATCTAGATTGTGGCCAGGGGAAAAAGCATAACAACAAAACAACCCACCAACATGCTGTACTATTAATTATTTATAGACTAATCCTTGACACAGACTTCAAGACAAATGTATCATTTCATAGCCTTGACATGACACCTTGAAATCAATCGCTGATTCGATGCAAAACTGGAATAAAAGTAGGAGGGAGAGACGGAATAAGCACCAGAAGAAAGACTGGTTGAGAAAGAGAAGAGAGAGGGGAAAGGGGGGGGGGNGGGGGGGGATAAAGTGAAGGTGAGTGTGTTTATGAATGAATGCATGAATGAGTGAAGTAAATGAATAACAATGTGAAGTGAGTAAAGAAAGGAGTAAGAAAGAATTGAACTTTTCTGAAGACAGATCGAAAACTGATATCAATCAAAATTAGACAATAATGTGGGGGGTGTGAACTAAGAGAAAAAGACAAAGACAAGCGGATAAGACGTCGATGGTCTTAGGCTTAAAGAACGACCTAAATTTAATCCGATTTAGCCGGGACAAACTCCGCCTCCTGTGGCGGTTCACGGTAACTTAAAAAGATAAACTCTCACATGTATAGTGTTTTTACAACTTCACGACGCTATATAACGCTGTCGAGGTCAAAATCATGGCGCTTCATTCAAAGACCCAACTGCTTAGCAACCGTAAACAATAGAAGCGCTATGAATCAGCTGATCGGTCAACCGGTGAGAGGCACGCGAAGCTGTAATAGCCTCAACAGTGACAAAGAAGAAAGAGAAATAAAAGCTGGTGGCGTCTTTGTTGTGATGCTAAGACTCTATGACTATGACAGAAAACACACCCGAACACTGAAAAAACTTACCGATTTTGGCGACGCTAGCTAGAAGAATCCACAAACATATCACGTAAGGCACTTCCACGTGATGAAAATTAAAAGATACAAGTTTGTAACGTTCTGTGGCGTTTGTTTCCCCTTTATGGTTCTCTTGTGAATTTTCTTCTGCCTCAGCTCTCGCCACGCTGCCATACAAGACCAACATAGTGAACAACGAGAGAAGGACGGCGGACCGCAGTCCATATTTACTGTTCTTTACTAAAATCCCCATCATCAACTGTCCACTACTGAACTCCACATCATCTGTCCCTGGCTAACATATAAACTGTACGGTTTCAGAGAGACCCCGCATTTTTCAATCGCCGGGTTGGTGGTGGTACATCCGTACAGTGTTACGGCCGTCATCGCACAACGCTTATGACCTTTCGTGACCCAAGAATGGGGTCAGAGATTATGGCGCATGCGCGCGGGGACGCTAACTCACTGATCGGCTTTGCTACCACTGGATGATTGACGGCAAGTGGAGAAGGGCCACGCAGTGGCGAAGGTAATTCAAGGAGTGGTTTCACCGACCTGCAGTACGGTCTTGTTAGTCCACGCGAATGTTTTCAGTATTGGTAACATGTTTTGCCCAGAGGGTTCATACATAGCAAAGACTGCAAACCTCTAATTTTTCTAAGATCAGCTGTCCTACAAAAAAGACCTATGTGACCAGATAGATCCTACAATTAATTTTTAACAGGAGAAGTAGTCCACGCGAATGTTTTCGGTATTGGTAACATGTTTTGCCCAGAGGGTTCATACATAGCAAAGACTGCAAACCTCTAATTTTTCTAAGATCAGCTGTCCTACAAAAAAGACCTATGTGACCGGATAGATCCTACAATTAATTTTTAACAGGAGAAGTACTGTGCGAGGAATCAGCTGATTATCAAACTGCTGCCATCCTCTGAACAGTGTAAAACTAGGATTTTTTTGTCATCATTGTGAGAGATCAAATTTTGATAGACAAAAACATATTATAAGAAGACATTAGAACATTTCTTGTCCTTACCAGGAATCGAACCTGGGGTCTATAGGTTTCAAGTCGAGTGTGGTACCACTACACCACGGGGAAGCTAACTTCACTGCGCTTTATTTATTCCTCATATATATAGAGAGAGAAAGAGAGGAGAGAAAATAGAGAGAGAGAGAGAGAGCCCATGTGCCTTATTCTTATTCTTATTCATCTTCTGTGTTCCCCGTCACGCCTTCAAGTTTTCTCAGGTGATAAATTTGACGGTCCTCTGCGAGTCCAAAAGGGTCCCCTACAGCTTGATACTGATATCTAAGACTTATATCAGGTGCCTTTAGCCAAATCTCCAAGCTACACTTTCTTAACTTTCATGTGCAAGTCAAGTGTTAGTCCGTGACCCTTACACTTTCTAACTTCTCACACTATCTTTAAAAATTTTAGTAAAACCATATTTTAGTGCATGTAGCTTCGCTTTTAAAAAAAATGCCCTAAAAGAGAAGGTGTGGATAGAGGAAGAGTTTAAATATGCCTCCCAAACACTCTTACATTAGGTATAAAGTCATTTAATCTGCATCCAGGAAATTAATTTCTGTTATTATAACCCAACTAGACAGGACTGGAATAAAATCTAGGCTAGTGTGTCAGACAATTCTTAGAGGAAGTCAGCCGGAAAAGAAAAAGCCGCAGGGACAGCCCCATATTTGTCACTCCGTACCAAAAGAAAAAAAAAGGGGAGTGCGGAGAGGTTGAAGGCGCTATTAAAGATAGTTTTGGGTGCGTTGATTATGCGGCACCATGAAGACTGCATAGTCTGACATTCTATTGATATGCGCCTTTATTTGCGCCGCTACTTTGAATAGTAATTGCATACCAATGGATTTGCGGTTGCAATCTTGGACGTGTTTAATCATTTACCGCCAAGCCTTCATCCACCGCGTTTTCTCTCTATGATAATGGTGGTGGATACAACGCGTTATAACGAGAAAGAGAAAGAGAAAGAGAAAGAGTGGAAGGGAACAGCGAGAGAGAAATTTAATCTTTGATTTTTCAGTCCGTCTGCATGCATAGAGTACACTATAAGTGATTATTAACTGATTTAATGCGCTCTCTTCCCCTCTGTGTAAGCAATGTTTAGAGCTGTCTTCGCAATCAGGTAAAATATGATTTCTACTGTGTATAAAAAATAAATAAACGTCTTCCTGCTGGAAGGTTACTCGTCTTAGAACCCTCAAACCGTCCCCTCCGCCATCGATCTATCGGTCATTTCGATTTATATAAATCATCTAGAACTTCTAGAGATTACCCTACTCTGCGAATTGTACATATTATCAAAATTATCATACTGTCGAAAAGGGTCTCCAGAACGTTAGCCGATGTGAAAGAGCATGGAACAAAATGCAAAACGTAGAGGGAATAACCTAGATATTTAGGTAAAAATACCCAATCGCACTATTTATTCCCCTTTAGTTTGGCGTACAGGTCTTTGACACCTATTGTTTGGTTTTTTTTTTCTTTTGGCCCTATTAACATTTTGTACTATTCTACCACTGTGATTTCGGGAAATTTCTTCCTTGGAGGAAGTTCTTCTTTTGCCCGATCTTTTAACGGGAAGAAAAAGGGGGGTCAACGCCCAATTTGTTTCACAAATATCTTTCGAAAAAGATCACCTCGACTTATGATTTGATCCCCAGTTTTTCATTTGGCTGGTTTTGACCGCGTGCAAATACATAGGCCTGCACACTTTTTTTTTTTAATCTAGAATGCTCAAATTGTGTCTGAAACTTTAAAATTGGATGCTTTATTTAGATCACAGGTAATTTTACACATTTCTACCCTCTGACACTGGCTGGCAGGGCCCCAAAAAAGTGGGATGTTATAATAGTTATATATATAGTGTTATAGTAGGTGTCACAAACCTGCAAAACATAGGGGGAATAACTTAAATATTCAGGAAAAAATACCACTTAGCACTATCTATTTCCCTTTAGTCTGGGGTATGGCCTGAGGCCTAGCCTAAATTTTATTCATCGTACTTTCTCAGTTCATCGATATTATCAGTGAACTTCTTTGTTATCTTGCGTAGGCATTTCGCAGGTAAACAGACCTGTCATGCCCTGCACTTTGGGGAATATTTTTTTTTATGTTTCATTGGTGTGGTCCCTGTTTAAATTTTGTATCTCTGCATTGTTTGCAGTGGAAGTGCTCATTGTCTGTCAGGTCTCTTTCATGACCATGTTTTAAACACATTTTCTTTAATTCCTATGCATCTACTCCCACCTGATCTCATTGATTATGTATTCTTGGCCTGCATGGGTAATCAGGTTCCAGAAAGAGCAGAGAAATCCCACATCTGCATGTTCTTACCACCTTTCATGATGCACCAGTTGTAAATCTACATACTTTTCTACCACAGGAGAACTTAGGATCACACATAATTTCCTGTCTCCCATAGACAACAGTGGCATCCATTGTATAGTACTGTTTTAACGTTGTTAAGACCACAACAATGGTAATGAGAGAGTAAATCCAACATCACATGCAAAACACTATTACATAATAATAGTGATGGGTATGGAAAAAATCAATGAAAGGTTAACATGGTTAACTTTTAGACACTATAAGCTACAGTGGACATGATTAATGAGTGATAGCCTTATCAAAGTGAATTCAGTTGAGCGTTCGCTATTCCACAGCATCACATAGTCTAGTGTTATAAATTAAGGGAGAAAGCCACTCTCAGCCAGTTTGCTTTAGGCTTTTAGGTGATAGCTGAAGGGCTGACATGAGCCAGAAATGGGTAATAAACAATGAGCATGTGATGTGGACTGATGCTAGTGGTAATAGGAAAAGAGGTGAAGGGGATGTGGGCAGTTTGGAAATGGATGCTATGGGGCACCCCAAAAATATGGTTACAAAGAGGACTTAGTTAAATAGGAGACTTGTTAAATGATTGGAAGGAAGATACAGCAGTGGAGTTCAAACTGAAAAAAGAAAAAAAACGTTGATGGAAAGCCTTTTAAAGAAAAAAAAATTAAAGAAGATGACAGACAGCAACCACGCATTCAATAATATGAACAAACACCTCTTTATTCAAAGCATTTATTTATTTGTTATTGGAGGAAAAAAAATTACAAAAACATCATTTAAAAACTGTGTCTCTAACTAATGGAAATGGAAAGAAGAGCCCTGAATTTATACAAAGCACAGATTTTTCTACTCTCATTTCATCCCTTGAATGCACTACCCAGATAAACATCAAACTCCAAAATTTACAGGAGAAGTAAGAAACTGTCTCATTGTCATAAAACTGCACCTCGTAGAATGACTCTCTGAGAGAAAGCTCTCATAATAAATGCAATAATAGAGCTCTGTTTGTTGCTGACTGACGCTATTGTGCAAAAAACTTTAGCTTTCTCATTAGTGACGTTTTGTGAACTGCTTGAACAAGTGTTTGCAGTACTGTATTCTGATATTTATGTACTCCTCTCCGTGAATTAGACTGTATTAAGAAATAATTCACAGAATCCTGCTCTCCCATGAAACTAAAAGTTGGAGATCTGAGATTTTGGTACAATGCTGACAGTCCAAAGGTATCAAAACCTGAATTTCGGTCGTGAGGCGTGGACTGGGGATTGCACCCAAGCAATGATTTATCTTGCATCCTTGTTTTCTCCAAACAGCAGTACTGTAATTTGTGCAAAGTCAAGGTGGGATCAGCAACTACTGACACCCAAAGGCAATATGTTCCATATAGCCTAAACAATAATGGCCTTTGTCCCTGGGATACTCACTACCTATTCATATGGCTGTGGACAGGTTTATGATGCATCATAACAAATGACCATTTGTGAGTAGCTACTGTTCACAACTGATAATTTAATCCAGCACAGACTGGTCATATCCTGATAAAAAAATCTGAAGTTTATTACAATATATTTCGCCTCCTCAGTGCCATAATCCTTTATCTATTTTATGTTTGGTAATTTACAGGGATATTGCAATGAGGCAATAACTTTTGAGACTGCTATTACAAGACAGCATAAGGAGAAAGATGCTGAAGACAGCACTTTTAGGCTTAATCTTGTCTAGTAACAGGTAATGAATTCGATGGGAACATCTTACGACTGCTTCAAATCTGCATGTTACAGACTGTGTTCACTGTAATCAAAACAGAATAGAAGGTATGACATGGAAGGCCATAGCGAATCGCTTCTATGATGCAAGGAATAACACAGGACCACAACACATTTACAGGTTTAATAGCACTGAAACAAAGAAACATTTTATTTTAAAAAAAAAAAAATTAGGAAATGACGCTGAAAAAGAATAGGAATCTCCATGATCGACAGGAGGACATAACAAGATTGCAGAGTGAGAATATTGTTTCCAGTTATTATGTGGAGCAAGTCATGAGTTCTTAAAGTCGCGGTTAAAAAAACTGATGAGTATTTACAATGTATTTTTACATCACATTATACATGCTTAAGAGAAAACTCTGTCCATAAGGCAATAACTCCAGCTACATAGGATAATGATCATATGTCAGATACTGTATGTTAACTGCGTACAGCACATTCCCCTCCTTTCTCACAAACACTTGCATCAAAAACAAAATTCCTTTCTGGGAAAAGCAAACTTTCTTTCTCATCACACCCAAGTCTGCTTTCTATGTACACATTAAATACATATTCTTGTATTCTATTCTGTCTGTATCACACTCAGCACTCACACTCTTAACACAATACAAGCTACTACACACACAACTCTTCATCAGTTATAGATTCACTGCCGATATTAGTTAAGATATCATTCAGCAGTAACTGGGGTTTCACAACTTATCTTGGGTCAGGCACTTCTTGGTGCCACCAGGCAAACCTGTGTACTCATTTGCAAAGTCACTAATCTGGTAGTAAAGGAAGATCAATTAGAAATTTGTACAGCAGAAGCTCACATATTCAAATTTCTTGCCTACTCACTGCAAAGCTTCAGCCCCTTGTATGTTAAATTCACCTCAAGAGATTGCATGCCTCATACCCTCGGACTAGGCCAGACCCTTGGAACTCCACTTCCCAATGTTCTGTTGTAATTTCATTGATGTTAACCTCTGCTCTACAAAACCTGATGTGTCTTTGAGCACTTGTCACAGTCTTCCACAAAATAGCAAACAGATTCACACTATCAACCGCCCTTTCACATTTCAGATCTGTCAACTTGCAGTTTAGCTGCACTAAACGACTGTACATCTTGGGATTATGAAGTATGATCTATAAACATGTCCTCTCATCGTGGAGATGAAAAACTATGGATACAAAAATAATCATGTGCATATTTTGTACAATGTATAATGGTATAAAAATGGAATGTGAATTCAATCTTGGATGTAAACATAATATTCAAAGTCACATGGGAATTTGGTTCGAGGGGAAATGATCACTGCTGGAATGTACTGAAATGTATTTGATATCACTGGACAGTAACATTTTCCTGCCCACATAAAGTAAACAAGAATTGCTGATCAACTTGATTTGTAGAACACAAAAACCGCAACTGATTCTTTATAATATGAATGTATGACTTATAGAGTTTTTCTTCATGCTTACAGTATATTTTTTTGTTATTTCTCTAATATTATCACTACACAGGGATGGCAGCAGCCGATGGCAATATATTCCGACACAATGAACAGACAAGTATTTGCTCAAACAAAAAGTTGTGTCATTATTTGATCCATCAATCAAATGCGCTTTTCCCCCCCATATTTGGTTTTTGGCACACTGCCATTCTGGCACTGTTGAAAAGCTGCTCCAGGCCAATAAGCTCTCTTTATGAGGTAGGTACTGTCACTGTTACTGCTGCCCTCAGATTGAACAACTGACCAATGAACTATTTGTGATTGTGACAGCATTAAGAGCAGTTCTCTTTGGAATCAGACTATGTTTCTAACCACAACTGAAACCACACAAAAATCAACAAGTTAATCCTATAGGTGACCAAACAGATGAGTTGCCATGTCAAGATATTACACAGGAAATATAAACCTTGTATTATTGGTAAGACATTGAATAAAATTTTGTTCAAAATTTTGTTTTGTGTGTATATTTCACGTTCGCAAATCTGTTCCTTTGTAAGGCCTTTCAAATAGTCTTTACAAATAGTTCTAACATTTGGATCATTTTGTGGGTAGTAAAGTCAGTCCATCTGGGCAAATAACTAGTCCCCAGATTTTAATTTGGCTGGGAATGAACAGTCTGCTAGCCCTTGTCAGATAGGCATCCATAATACATGTACATTTTGAGACCTTACTACCAAACCAGCAAACCAGGAGCTACTTCACATAAACCCACTTTTACTTGGCATCATAGCAAAATATATTACCATAACTGAACATCTGCAGAAACTCTCCATGCTTTCAAAACGTTCCTATATACAAATATGCCAGCAGATTATGTTTTCAGGGCAACAGATGAGTAATCATATTCTTCAGTGGCTGTAGTTTTAAAATCTATGAAGAGGTATATTATGACATATATTTCTAAAAAAGTATGGTTACACCTGTATGATGTTATTAAATTTCTGTGATAGCCTTCAAGCTTCTTTTACAACATTTACACAATAAATTATTGTCTCTGTGTGATTAATGAATGTAAAGAGCTACCAATAGTCATCTAGCTCTCATATTAAATCCAGCATGTCAGTTACCCCTATCTCAGTCTTAATTGTTGTTATACAGAATAAATGAGTGGAATGGAACTTGAGATTGCTGGCAAAATGAAATCTAACATGGCAATTACTCATTTCAACAATTACTTCTGCCAGAAGTTAGCTGACTGAAACCCAGATTTTTCATATCTGAAGTACAAAGTGGCAACTACCTCTAGTCACTAACAATTTCTATTTCATTAAAACAAACAAGACAGGGAGCAAATGAACTCCAAATTGCTGATGAATATGAAACCCAACATGGCAACTATCTGTTCCTCAATAACAATCTCTGTACAATAAAAACTGCAAATAGGAAGAAGCCTATGTTGGCGCCCACATGTATGATGGTGGCTGCATTGAAGTAAGGACAGTAGGGGCACTGATAAGAGCCACACACAAAACAAATGTTCAGCAGGAAGAGATTTTTCGTGGTGTACATCGTGGTATTGTGCATGCCTGGAGAGAAGAAAAACAAAAAGTTGTGAAAAAATGCAAGTGTATAGGTTAAACAGAAATGCCAAGAAGCACTGCCATCTTTAATTAAAAGATATGAGATGTTAACATGGATATGTAATCATGGCTATAAAACATACTGAGAAACCCTGTAAGTGAAATAATCATGTGAAAACAGTTTCATGGATTTTAAAAAAAAAAAAAGTCTCATTTAACATTCTTGAGCCTTTCCTTAACCCCCTCCCTCTCCTTTTCCCTCTCCCCCCTGCCTCTAATGGGCGTTCTATGAGGAAATTAAGAATAAAGCTGGTCCTTTCTGGATCAAGGAAGTCTGTCAGATAGACACACTCAAGATAGTGAGCAAGAAACTCAGAGGTATGGAAGACTGGGAAGCAGAGATCACACTGGAAAGGATAATTGCTCGGGGAGTGAAGAAAAGGGAACCTAGAGCCAGCTACCTCATTAAGAAGGTCAGATGAACAACAACCAAAGACTGATGAGAACAGTAAAAACTAGGCGACTGTCTGGTGGTAAGTAGAACAGGATATATGGAAATCCTTCAAGTGCAATGCTGCAGGTTCCAGGAACAAGTAATGAACAGGTGATGTCAGCAAACCAGAATGAACTTACAAGGCAGGACCATGAGAATTGCTGAAATCAGTGCAAAACAAATACTCTGTGATATAGTGGGCAAGGGAGGACGCCTGATAATTACCTGGCTCATAGTAGTCATACACTCTCATGCGATGCTCTTGGGTTGAGTTAGCCACCGGGAACCAGCGATCAGCTCGGAAGTACACACAGGTCTTGCTTGCGTCAAGCTGTCACCAAAAGAGAAAAATAATGTAAAGCAACAATCATTTCAAATACTTGATATACTGGATCACAGTGACTACTTGGCAGAACAAAGAATTAGCATGAGCAGAAACAATCACATTAGGGGCTCATGACTTCAAAAGTTGTTCACATGTATTTCAAAACAAAGACAAAAAAACCCATCATACTAGCTGAACTGCCCTGGCCCCAAAGTCACTAACTTTCTGTCCAAATTATTCATAAAGTCAAAACACTTCACAAACTTGGCATGATGGAGTGATCAGAAGGGATAGTAGCTTAGATGGGCGCAAAAGATGTACATGCTACTGCAAAAAGTAGGAGCATAATCGGGGNGGGGGGGGATGTTGACTAACTGAGGGTTCGCTCCCCTGGAGAATCTTTTAAAAAGGAAGCATTTTGAGAATATCTTTTTGCTGAAGTTATCTTAAAACAGGGGTGCCAATGCCTGACCAAAAAAAATCCTGAAAATTGCTCAAGTACACGGCGTATCGACATTTCCGGTGGAAACCAACCCAACCGTTGTGCTTTTAATTCTGAATCATTTTCCACAATTATAAGGCATTAAAGTAGACATTAAAACCAAATAAAGGGTAAAGAAAAGTCAATTTTAGAATTGTGTCCACATAACTTAAGGCCTAAATTTCTTCTGCACAGATAAAGTATAGAAATTAATATACACACAGCAAGGAATAGCCATATCAGGGGTGAGTGGGAACTGCAAACTGTCACTTAGGATAAAAATCTAATTTTTCCTTTCATAATTTCACTTCTGAATACATCACTGTGAAATTTAAACAAACAAGGTGCACGTTATTTTCCTTTAACCATCTCTTTACCCATAACTTACATTTGTCATCTCTTATTTGGTCCTGATAAAATATGCACAAATGAGTAGTGCTTTAACACAAAAAATCTGCTGAAAGCTTGGCTCCATTCTCTTTCTCCTTAATGTCCTTGAAACTCGCCGGAATCCTACTGTTAGTGTTACGATGTGACCATTCCTTGAAGAGTAGAGCTTCTTAGTGCCTTCTTTCCTGGTGTGCCGTAGTTTATTACTGCACAGTGTGCACCACACGTATCCATCTTCTTTCAGCTTACGGATGTAATCAGATTTATAATAATAAATATAATTTATAGAAAACAATGGATTCTGAGTAGGACTATTCATTTTACATCATTGTCCTTTCTTGATTGATGACCGAGCGCACTGTTTACACTTTCCGCGAGTTCTAGTGCTAAATATAGCACTGGTATCCCTCTGACCTCGTTAGAGGCATGTGCGCGCGAGTTCGTGGGTAAAATATCTAATTTCCAGTTTTCATGCGATTCGTCCTTCACGTATTTCATTTTCATGAATGTTATCCGGATAAAGCTGGATTTTTTTTCTCCGTCGCTCAAAACACCGAAATATCTGGATTTTCTTTCCCGCCGCTAAAAACGTCAAAAAATCCGGAAATCCGAATTTGTCCGGAAAATTGGCATCCCTGTTAAAATTTTATCATGATATGTTCTTTTCAAGATGGATCATTCAGCCTGACTGGGGGGAGGAGCCTGAAGAAAATGAGTTCAAAATAAAAAATGAAAAATGATGTGCATGTGGCAAAAGCATTCATTTTCCAAAGTACTTACATAGTCAAAGTAGAAGACCACTTTCCGCTCATAAAACTCTGCTCTCTTGAGGTTGTGTACTTGTCCAGAGCGCACATAGTCTCGAAGGGTATCATTCATGACGATGAAACCAGTTGGCAAATCTATCTCCAGCACAGACAATCCAGAGGTCAGACTCTTTTCTTCAAATGCCCAACTAACGAAAAAAAAAAATGAGAATAATGAATTCAGCAAAATCTTTGCAGAGAACAAAAGATCTAAGGAAGAGCATTTGTCAAACAAGTGTTTCGTTCCTTCTACTACTGGCATTCCAAGGCACAGGAGCACATCCAGCCTCTATACTGCAGCTGCAGAAAGCAATCATTGATGTTATTCCTTTTCCTGTTCCTTTCCCAAAGTAAACCAGGTAAATAAACAGTTTTACTGACTTTTCTTTTGGCATGACACTGGCATAGGAGAAGAGACCAAAAATTTCTGCACAGTGAAATTTTGCACCCCTTTTTTGAAATTCATAGATCTTATATTCACTGAAAAGTTATACATCTTATAAATAATGTCTCCAAATTTGAGTATCATTGCAAAAGTTATACACCTTTGCAAAAAATAAACACTTATACAATGTTACACCAACGCACACTAACCAAGGGCTAAACTCCAGACAACCGATAGATCAACAAAGTATACTATGCTCACCTCACACAGCTAGTCATTTCCATAATAGACTGATTCCTGCCGCTGAACTCATATTTGTCAATGTACAAGTCAAAGAATTTGATGTTGTCTGCATCCTTGTCGTTGTTGTAGTGCATTGGCTTCTTTTGCAGCCACTTGTACTCAACTGTGTAGGTGGTTGTCAGCTGGAATGGCATAAACACGAAATACAAAATTTTCAACTGAGGTCTCACCACTTGGTATCCCGTTTCCCTTAACATTCAAGTCTATCCCTGAAATAATTTTTTTTTTTTCTAAGATAACCCACCCCAGCCACAAAAAACTTTTCTTCTGCCTAAAATCCTAGTCATATTAGCTGAGGTGAATTTTGCTTCCTTTCTATTCTGGCAAAACTGCTCATTTGCACTGACAGAGTATGGACATAATTGTGATTATCCCTGTTAGATCTCATCAACATGAATGGACCACAATGTAACAAGGCACATGTAAATCATCTGCACTCATGAATATCCTGAAATCTATATTAACAGGAACCCATTCTACCCTTGACCATGTATGATACATGTCAATGTCTAGAGGTGAAATCCAATGAACAAGTTTCCTACCTGAAGCAGGGCCCTGCCTGTTCCCTGGGCAATAGGTTGTGTGTACCCAAAGACACGATTTCTTGGAATCTGGATGGAAGGAAATTAAGTAAACACTGTTATTATTAGCAATACAGTTGCAATTCAGAATAAAATTACACAGACTTTTAATCTGAAGTCAATCAAAGATGCCACTTACTTCTCATAGTTTTCTGAACTTTCCACCATTTCACATAAAGTCTTGTCTAGAATAATGCATTTCACATAAAGTCTTGTCTAGAATAATATGTTAATCTTGGCAGCAATTTATACAATACCATGACAGTAAAGAAATAACCTTGTAGCACATAAATACCTATAGCTAGATTCCATCAGTCTCAATAACATATGAAAAGAATGTCCAGGGCAAACAGAAAACAAGAGAGAAAAAAGGATTAAGATTTCCTTGGATTTTGATTTTACTCTCCAAGCTGTTTCTCAAACTGATGTTAAACAACTATGTCTGAAAGACTCCTAAGATTCTCAAGGCTCTGAAATGTGGCATCCCTGGTTAGCAGAGAACTTTAAAAGGCTGAAATGAAACAATTCCAGATTAAACATACAAAAAAACAAAAAATATAAGTGCATACACTGCCACAAGATCTGACAGGTCAAAACTACAATATCTTAATAGAATAAACTACTGGGTTGTACCAAATTACCATGATAATCATAAATCATGAATATCTTTTGAGAACGTGAATAAAATTAGAGTGTTCTTTCCCTTATTTAAACACAATGACTGCCCTACGCTTATTTGAAACCAATGATATGGGTGTGGCAACTATACACATAGGTGCTATGGCTGCATATGCCATGGCTGAATGAGGAAACAAACAAAAAAAAAAAAAGAGAAAAAAGACTATACTTACCTCGGCTGTATGAAGGGAAATATAATCCAGTTTTCCCAAGTGGAAAATGCCCTTCCAGTTGCTATTTGCTGTAGATTCAATGGTCACCAACAGGTCATAGACGTTGCGATGAGCATCAACCTGAGTAAACTCATACAATGCCTCCATGGCAAGAATAGTGTCCTGCAAAAGATCAAATACGTAAAACAGTCTACACCACATAATTGAAATATTCATTTTAATGCAGCATTTACAACTAAGTTGAAAACACTGTGATGAGTGTTAACCTAGGTAAAATTCCTCCATAGCAAGAATGGTGTTCTTCAGAAGATGAATCTATGAAATAGAGTCTACACTGTACCGCTTAATCACAGTATGCTATTCAATTTAAGATATGTTCACAATTAAGTCAAAGACACTACAAAGTGTCTAAGTAAATTTGTACTGTACATCCATAGCAAAAATGATGTCTTGCAAAAAAATGAATCCATGGTATACAGCCTACATTGCTTACATGCACATGCTCATTCATTTTCAAGCAACATGTTTACAATTAAGTCAAAGACACTCCAATGTGCATACATCTAGGCATGTTGTCATACACTAGACTGATAAGCACTGGCACCAATTTTTACAGGATGGAATGGACCATTCATAGATTTTCTATCCATTTTCTATAGATCTGCCGATAACCAAAAATTAGAAACACCTTCAGCGAGTTTGTGACCAGTACAGCAAAGTTGAATAAAACTGGTTAAGATATAAACTCATAATGATATTCACACACAATAAAGAATACATTTTTCTTTTACACTATGATGTCTAGAAGATCTAGGACACCCTTGCCACCCTGCTGACAGGTGTACAAATTACCTGAGTGGAGGCAAACCCTCCAATTGAATTCCTCATCAGTTGAAGCCATGCTACCATGTTCTGCTGCTCACTCTTGAAAGATCTGCCGCTCTTCAGATGGGCCAATAGAGCATAGGCTGTGGTCTGCACAGCATAGGCATCATTCATCAGCTCCTGCCGTGGCATGATGTAACGCACGTTGTTTAAGAAATCAGATGGATTCTCATAGACGATGTCATCAGCAAAGTAGATATAGTCAGCTGGAAAGGTTAAAATATATTGGAGATCAACCAGATCAAAATGTGATCGTAGTAGAATACAGTAATAATGGTTATAATAATACCAAGAATAATATGATTCATAAAGCCTTGTATCCATGCAACATCCACATAAATATATGACTTCACATTATTATCACTCCTGCAGGTCAGATAACTCAAGAACTTTTTTGACTCCAAGGGGAACAGAGCACCAATATTGGATAGGTGCTGGTGCATAACATTCATGCAAATTTTCTCTGTTGACAGACTAACTGACCGATGACTCAGGGTTAATACAGCTCCTTGAAAATTTTTTTCAAGACTTTTTCCAGACTTTTCAAGATCTCAATTTCAAAATTCAAGACCCACAACTCATGACATGTAAATGTAAATCCTTGTCTTTGTCCAGTTGTGGGGATGACGAACTAAAGCGAATTCCCCTACAAGAGGGCGATTCCCAGCCGATCGATTGGGTCGCACCGAAGCCGCCCGGCAACATCAAAATCAACGATATGATAAGATACTGAAAGTTTGTGTTTCGGGTAGTATCGATATTGTAATACAGTAAAACCTGTGATGTAGGGACACTGTCGGGAAATCAGAAAAGTGTCCCTACATCACAGCTGGTCTTCATCGAAGGGAGAGTTGAGTTCTCCAAGTACACTGAGGTAAACAATGTTTCCTATGGCTTATACTTGAAAAGCATATCACAAACTATGAG
>JAWQUT010000032.1:1348168-1359492 GCA_033807755.1 Ellobium chinense
GCAGATAGAAAAATAAAAAATAAAGATGTTACACTTACAGTCATTCCTTGCTAACATCCACAGATCATTGAATGGAGCTCTCTTCTGACTGAAGGTCAGTGCATATGTGGCGATGGCACGATGGAAAACTTCAGTGTTAGGAATCTTGTCAATCTCATTGAAGAGATAGTTGGCAGCATTTCTCCTGGCAGTGTCCACACAGGCAGCGGCTTCCTAGAATATCAGAATTTACAAGAATCATAACAAAAATAATAATGAATCATGATAAAAATGATGAGATTTGTAAGTCTCTTCCCCAAGCCAATCACACAACTTCACATTATTATTACCCAGCAGTTCAGATCACATTGGTGCATGCTCTGCCCTCCTATAAAAAGTTGATTGAGTGCAAAATTTGATATCACCAACCAGGAGACTGCAGGAGGAAATTACAAATTACAGGAATACCCAAGAGATTTTATCTACAGAGACAAAAAATTCCAGGAGATCTCTGGAATTCCAGAAAAATGCATGCATCCTGTCATTTAGCTTGAATGTTTCATTTCCCTCCCCCCTTCCTCTTTAAGTCAAGGTAAGCTACGTCCACTGAATTCCTATCTTACCTCTGAGGCTTTTGAGTTTGTATACAGGGCAATCAAGACATAGGCAGTGAGAGGAATAGGGTGGGCATGTAACTTGTCACCACGTAAACCCTGTATGGCAGTCTGAAAAATACAACATTATAATCAGAAAGAAAGACAGTCTTGGGGGTACCCATCCTCAAATACCTTCTGGCCCACTTTATTGCAACTCCTATGAAGCAAGAAGTTGCAATTAAAAGTTATGATCATTTGCTAGTATTCAACACAAGAAAAACAGCCGTCTGTTATTTCAAAAGTGTTGTGTTAGGTGATAACTGCATTTGAATGGACTGTGTCATCTGAATAAATCAAGTTTCTTTTTCAATACTTGAAATCTGAATGAAAAATGAAAGCTGTTACAGCACTTGCTTATTAAAGGACAGGACCACACATCTGATCAAGTTTTCAATTAGCTTAAAATGGGTTGCATGGAAATTGAAAGACCTGTGGCCATATACATAATCCTTACATCATAATTAACCTATTACAGTAACTCACCAGAACTCCCAAAACAATAGCAGTAGTCAAAACAATACACAAATTACTATGCTTATAGAATAATGCAGAAAGCTGTTTTCATTACCATTTTCCTGTCATAGGTCACATCATCAAGCTCTGGTTCAAATGCACCTGTCGTTTCGTTCTGACGAGAACAAATGTAAACCAACACCTTGTTAATCAACTCTCGGGGAATAAAGAGATCATTTTCCCACTCTCCGAAGTTGGCAGTTTGAAGGGTCTTCACCACAAAAGCTGTAAGCCTGGGAAAATGGAACAAAAAGAAAGGATATACATTACTATCCATGTAAAATTTGAAAAGTCAGACACAACATTCTGTGTGTTTTCAAGACTGGAAGGGGTGTGGTGGGAAGGAGAGGGGGCATAACTCTTGAATCAAGTGAGGATACACAGATATTATACTCTCACTAAAGATGAAAAAGAAATTACATCAATGAATTCCCTTTGCTCCCCACACCACCCCCTCCCCTTCTCCCTGACTGCTATGTCGCAGCTACCACAATTATCTCACTGGCACTTTTAGCCACTGCCTGAAGTATGTATATCATAAACACACATGGAACTTTACTCACTGAATACTGATAATGTAATAATACATCCTCTCCCTCCTATTGGCTGAGGACTAAAGGCATGATAGTATGTCAGTCACATAGCAATTGGGTAAACACTAAGAACGTTAATAATATCCCTGCACATAAACTATAAGCCGTTCCATCTTTCCTGCCTTATGCTAAAGAACAATTTTTGGAAACTGTATAGAGTTTGTATGAAAATTTTGTGTCATTTGAAGTAAAAATGAAATCACATTCACCCAGGGTACAATCAGTCATTTTCAAGTCAATCTCACCGTATAGTTAGGCAGAAACTGATCAATCTTCAGTGAGTTAATTCGACAGGCAATAATACAGCTCGTTACTTACCACAAGCTGGGTCTTGTGTCATCCCTGAACATCTTAAAAGAGCCACTAGTTGCATTCATGTAGCCAAGCACACGCTGGAGAGCTGGAAAATAACAGAAACAGGTTTGATTTACAAAATGGTGTATGAAATAACAGAATCGACATTTGCATGTCAGACTTTTTGATATATCCTCCCATTTGAAAGGACTCCAGGCAAGGCCTTATTTAGCCTCAGTCAGAGGCATGACTATCTCAAGAAAATATAGTGGAACCTTGATATTAATTACTAGTTTACTAAGTACATCTTGTCAGTAAGTATGAATTTCACATGCACACATTCATTATTATCCCATCATTTCATTATTCTTATGAACCTGGGCATCAAGTATAATAGCTTATCTCAATAATAAGAATACTTTGTCCATGCGCCATGGCATACTTTATATCCAGGCTCTACTGTACATTCAAAGAAGATCTAGCCAGCACTGGCCAATAGAGTCATGTTCTCACTGGAATGCATGTCAAGGAGATCAACATTCAAATACCAGTAAATAAATTTTCAGAACTCTTCATTTACAACTGGTGATATGCCCCAAGAACTACTTGTGTATGTTTCAGTGGTGATGTATTGTTATTATATCATGTAAACCCTTATTATGAAAACAGCACTATTCTGAAATACTTTGGAAGTTCCAACAAGTTAGATAAACCAGCATGCATAATACAAAACAGTTTTGAATGTCTCATGGGTTTTCAGAACATGCTAGTGTGAACTCATTCTCATAATATGTGAGATGACTATACACCAAATTCATACATGCAATGCACAATTTCCATTAAACACTAACCAATATTCATCTCATTGAGAGACCTCAGTAACTGGTCATTGGGCAACTGTTGAGAGGCTTTCATAAAGCGCAGGGTTAGCAAGTTATAGGCAAAGTTGAAGGTGATCATCTCTCCTCCTCCATAAGGTCGATACATAACATTCTCTGCATTCAGGTAGTCTTCGAAGAAGCCTGGGGTCACAACATCACCTGGAGAGAAAGATTTGGAAAAAAATATCAGCATTTGTTACACTGTAACCCTGGACATGTTCACCAAGATGAGTTTTCAAACGAGATGACTTGAAGTAAAAGAATCCCTGCTAATGACTTACGAAAGTTCTAGTAACAATTCTTATTCCCTTGATTCAAAGCAAACCAAGCTGATAGCAGCTCAAAATCTGTGGTGTTTAACAATAATAATCAAAATAATAATAATAATGTTTGTTGTAAGTCTAGCAACCACACAATGCCCACTCACTTGACATCACATTATTACTATTACCACTCCACCAAGCCTGATCACTGAGTGACTTTCTCAGCTAGCTAGGGAACAGACAATGCTACTGCAATTTTGAAGGCAGTGATCATTAGCATTCTCAGAATACCTTTCACCACCCAATAACCAGGTATCCATTTACAGATAGGTGAACTAAGGCAGGTATGAATGAAACGCTTTCCAAAGGCGCACATAACTGACAAAGGCAAACATAACAGACAAAGACAACATAGGAACCCTGAGCTTTTTTTATCTTAAGACCAATGCCATAATCATTAAACCATACTGCTCCATACATTTTTTTAACAAGGATTCTAGGTAATTTTTACTTAGGTTTATAAAAAAAATTTTTTTTTGTACATTTCTACTTCAAATACTATCCTCTGAGGCCTGAAAGCCCCATTCCCGTTGCTTTATCACTTCAAGGGCTATGAGAGGATTGCCCATGTTAATGTTGACACCTCTCCAAAACTTACCTGTAAATGAGAAAAGGTTTTGAAGACTGACAACTAAAACAACTTACCAAAAAGTGAATTAATCGCCCTTGGACTCTGTGGCACATACAGATTTTCTCGGACCTCTGGCTTCCTGAACTGCTCAGGCACAGTGACATCAAATTGAGGAATTTGAATGGAGCCAAACCGAATCAAATCTATCAGGTATGGTGTGTGATAGTAGTTCAGCACTCCATTTGGCTGGATAGAAAGATAAAGTTGAAATTTGTGATAAGACACAACAAACCAAGCTTTGAGATTGACAAATGTGCAGATAAGGCAGTATTGAAAATTTCTGTATCTAATCAGCAAGGAATTCCCACCATAAAATCATTCACAGACATCGAAACATATGAAACAGCACCTTTTTTTTCTCGCCCTAAAGGCAAAGCAAAGACTTTTCATTAACATCAGTTGATCTGAGTTTTAAAGATTCATGATTGTCCTGCACAAATAAGTGGTATTTTTATTAATCTTTTTTTCAAAAAAAAATGAAAATACGATGTTTATTTACTCCGTAGGGCATTTTGACTTACAATGTTATACATTTCATTTGTAATACATAATATGGAGACAAACAACAATACACATCATACATGTAAATAATATTCCAAATAAAATACATAACAAAGTCATTGCTGATTGCCAGCGATGCAGCACCTTAGTCCCCCTCAGCTTTAAAGCCAAGTACTCATTTACACCTGAGTCAAGTGGGGAAATGGAAGTGAAGTGTCATTCCCAAGACACTACAACATAAACGCTTGGTGTGCGAGTCAAACACACAAACATTAGACTTGATGATCTTCAGTTTCTTAGTACGACTCACAAACTGCACAGCCATGCTGTCTCCTATTTAATCATTTATGTTTTTTTCTTACTAATGCTGTTTCAAGACTGATTCTCCAACTCTCATGATCTCATGACATGCACAGGGCGCTGCACCGCTAGAGACCAGCAATGGTTTTGTTAAGTATTTCATTTGTAATATTATGTATTTATATGTATGATGTCTATTGTTATATGTGTTTGTATCATGCATACATTGTGTGACATTGTAAAACAATTTCCTTATGGGGTAAATAAAGTCATCTTTTCTTCTTTCTTTTCTTTCCACAATCAGCAGAGTTCACTCACCCTAACAGTCATTTTTCCTGTATATGAATCTTTCTCCATGAAGCAGGTTGCTGTCACTTGGAATGTCAGTTCTCCATGCACCAAATTTATATCTGGCACAATTGGCATGTAAATGTCCTTTGATTCGCCTGGCTCCAACTGAAAGTTTGGATTACAACACAAAAAACTGAACAAATCTTCAAAATAACAATACTCAAATGCATTCATATAATACAGAAAGCTATTACCATAATTTCACACATACACAAAAAAATTCAACACGCACCACTTTCTTTGAACTGCCCTAAATAAGGTACACACCTATATCCACAATTACATTAGGTAGTCTAAACTGCGTTGCGAAACTGCCGACTCTCGCGTAATTTTTGGGTAAATTCACCCTACTATATCTCAGTCGTAACTGACTGGATCACTATGATTTTTACATCAGATTAAAGTACAATTCTTCTTCTTTTTAAATATGTACTATGTTTAGGGTTTTGATTGACTTTTTGTGCATGTTTTGTCGATTGAAAGAGGTGTATGGAGAACGTTTTTTCATCGTTTGCGCCCGAGGCAAATCTACCCCCCTAACACTTATAACCTCGGCGATTCACGGAAACGCGGCCTATGTGCACAAAACTATCATCAAATGAAAGCTGAAATAACAAGGTTTCTTCAGATTAAATTTTTAGAAGCATATAAGCTGTATTTCATGTAGAAAATGCGGGTTGAAAACTTTGAGGGGTGAGAAAGTCTGGAAAAAGATTAAAGATCGGGACCATTTTATATGAAAATAAACCTTAGCATGTCTCCTCTTTACATAGACCAAAATCAAGCCAGGGGCACGTATTTCCGCGAAGCGCCAGCTGTTGACAAACATACACCCTCCGTTTGATTTTGCCCTCTGTGCATGATGCTCAATGGACGAACGCAGTACCGGCGAGGCGAAAGTCAGCCATCCTGTCAGCGATAATCCTGCCGCTGTCGAAATAGGGCTTCATGCCAACTTTATCATAATAAATTGTCACCTTTGAATTCCCCTAACCCCCTGAAAAAAAATTGAGTTTGTTATCTATGCCACTGACTGTGGGCTGAAGAGTTTTCAAGGACTAGAGATGATATTTAAAGAAAATATGGATGCCCGAAGTTGGCATTCTGTGACTTATGTGAAAAGTAGCGAAAAAATGTGAAATTTCACAAACCTTAAAATTCAATAACTTCTTTAAAAATCAAACTAGAGAGATAAACTTGGTATCATTTTTCTCAGGGCATTGTGCTCTTTACATTAAAACTAATAGCAGACAATTTTCAGTGAAAAAAAAAATTAGTTTAGACCACCTAATACATACAGTAAAACACATAGTGCAAAATAACTGCATGGTAAAGACATAATTCTGATCTATTCTTACCAAATTCTCAAACTAATTTCCTGATTAATCTCCTTTTAGAACAAAGTTTAGAGGGTTTTTTTTTTGTTTTCATATTCCAACCTCCAATTACTGAGAATCTTTTCACTGAAACATTGCTATAGTCATATGACCTGTTCCTAGCATCTCTCATAAAACAATGCTTGTGAAGTTTATGGATAAACAGCATCGAAGATCCCTATGAAGGGTGATCATAAAGCTTAAGAGAAGATAAACAAGGCATGGAGATACTTACAAAGACAATGGTCTGGTGATCCCCCTTGTGTGTTGTTGGCGTGTAGGAGGTCACATATCCCATTTCACCGACCGTCACAAATGAATGATCCTTTCCGCCGTGCATGGTTACCAGGACCTGGACAAAGAACAAAGAGTAACGCTTTATACTCAAGATTCATCTGGAATGAAAAGTCAAGTATCCAAACAATCCTACTGATAAACTTGTCCACAGACCGCACAGATCCTGATGAAGAATTTGAGACTGGTAAAACTAGCTCATACAGGCAATCAAAGAACATGAGAGCAGCCTATAACAAACAGCAGTTTTTGTCTTCTATATTTTTCACAAAATTCTAAAATGAAGTGCTACATAAAGTTTCTCAGGATATCATGGCCAGCAAAATCAACAACTGAAGGTGTTTGGAATAGACTTAGGTAAAAAAAAAACTTTCAATAATTTAACAAAACTAAAACCATGAACCCTAGTTATTTTGGCCAAATAAAAAGACATCGGATTCAATACAGAGTCATTTTGGAGGGAAAGGTGACTGGAAAAAGAGCAAAGGGAAAATCACGGCGCAGATGGGAACAGCCTATTAGTGACTGGATGAGGTGCAGCCATGTTATAATGGGAAGATTAGTAATCAAAGATTTTGCTGACATGAAGAAGAGGAAGAAGACAATAACCAAGTAGTATGCATTTCTGGTCAAAACTGAGGGTCATTAGCAAAATTATAGGAGACCCAATGCAATGGCACAGGCACATAAATAGTTCTGACTAATGAGCACTAAATATCCATGTTGCTTCATTACCTCACAAAATGCACAGCAATGCTGGATGTACTGAAATCGGTCTTACTAATCACTAATACTCCCTTCCCTCCCTACCTCAATCCCAACATCAGATTCTAACTTATTGGATAGCCACACCCAAACAGCTACAGGTTAACTACACACAAGAGTAAGCAACATTCACCAACTGACCTCAAGGTAGTCATCATCGTACCAATAGTTGAAGACTGTGACTCTCACACCCACTTGCTCTCCTCTTATGATGTGTAAGGGATGTTCAACTTGCATGTACATGTAGCGAGCAGCATCATACTGAAAGATAATTCAATTGAAATTACAGTTTGTTCTAAAGCCACAATATAACTATATTTTGAACAAAAGGCAAGTGTTGAAAGCAAATACAGTCGACTCCGCTTAATCGCCCTCCGCTTAATCGCCTTTTCCGCTTAATCGCCTCGTTTCCCAGGGAACCGAATTTTTTCTATATAAAAGTCACTGGATAATCGCCTCTCACTCCGGATAATCAACCACTCTTCAGCGCCCATGAATTCAAAGATCAGCGGTTGAAGGGTTACAGTTGACAAACAAACAATGTACACAGACGGTTTAACTTTACTGCGCGACGGATGGCAGACCGGTTGACTGAGTGACAGCTGCCACCCCGAAATAGGTGTGATATGCCTTTCCTCTCCACCTCCACCTCCTCTTGTCCACCTTCGTCCCACGCTATGCATCACCGCCTTCGCAATGCACCGAAAGCCGTGGTATAGTCTCCTCCCCCCACGCCTTGATTGCGCCTGTCTGGTGGATTTCGGTTAGATCAGAGAACGTGTCATGTGGATGAACGGTCTACCCCGACCATGCCATCCTACTCCTTATTGTCTGCTGGGCTACTGCGAGGTGGCCAATGAGAGAGACCGCGGAGATCAAACATTTTGTGCGCTACAACACCGTCAAACTCGAGTTTGTCCTGAGTCTGGCGACAAGAAGGTGTCAATGCACGATATCAAACCACGACATCAAAGAAATTTAATCTCCTTACCAAAAATATGGCCGAAATTACTTCCTCCGCTTAATCGCCGCTCCGCTTAATCGACCACTTTTTCCGTGATCCCAAGGATGGGCGATTAAGCGGAGTCGACTGTACTAATAAACGCAACATTGTTGCCAAAGTATATTTATACATGTAACAGACAGCAGCAGCTGCTAATCAGCAGAAAAGTCACCCCTTATAATGAAATAATGATGGAAGACATAAACTGGTTGATTTCTAAATGTCACTACTGAAATGCGGCACAAAAAATAAGGCAACAAGCACCTCAACTGTAAACTTGTGTTAGAAAACCAAAGACTTCAGGGGCAAAAAGCCACACTAATGGCTGATACATGCTGTTCATAAATGCTACATTGTCATGTAAATGTTTATAATTATATTTATCCAAAATACTAACCCTGACAGGCTGGCGCATGATACCCAATCCCAGCTCCCGGCTAACTGAGATACCATTAATGACCCAGGACAGAGGATATTTGGGTACATCAACTCTGAAGTCAACTCGTCCATCAGGTCTGTTGAAGTAAGAAGACATCATAATTTATGACAAGGAATGGGAAGGTAACTTCCTACAATTCATTTTCTTAGAAGTTTTACCACATCGAATTTCAATCAAGATGATACTACAGATATTGTGATGTGTTCCATTCAATTTCAAAGTAGAACTACACTTGGCTAAGAGCAGTAGATCTCACAGTCGACAGACATTTTGCTAAAGATTAATCTCTTCATTTGTTCATAGGAACAACAACATCACACTCTTGGCAGCTCCTTATGTCCTCAGACTCCCAACTTCAATCCCTGTGAAGAGTCTTCCTACTGAATGTATCATTGGGATGATGCTTCAAACCCCCCCAAAAAAGAACCTATATATATATTTACCCTGCTTTTACAATTCCATTTTAAACCATTGGAGAATAACCAAATAAATTATGATACACATTCTCATGCAGAAACTGAAAGGTTATTCCTCACTTGACAAAGATTTCTTGCCAGGCCCAGGAACTGTTGTCATAGAAACGCATTACTCGGCTTACACGGTCCATGGGGGAGTTGTGAACCTCCCTTGTCTCTTCCGCCACACCTATACAGCATAAGAGAAGAAAAGAACAACAGTATGGACTTATTCATTTTTATATTATATATCTGTCATTCAACTCTGTTATCCCTTTAAATCCTCACTCCCCAGGGTGTCCGTGACCTAATGGCTGGGCTTCTAAGCACCTCGTTGACATGAGAGAAATCTGCCCACTGATATCCTTATCTCACCTTATGGATCCACAAAGATTCGACCCTTAATATATAGGTGAATTGAAATCAAAGAATCAAGCCATTCTCTTTTATAGAAGAGACCATATAATGCATATTTTCCTAAAAGGGACACACCATGTGAAAATATTCCCTTCGAGGATTCATGAATGGTACATGAAAATACCTCTGTCAAAGGCCAGGCTCCCCGTTTAGAGAAAAGGAATTCATAATTCTGTTAGCTCTGCAGTAAGTGTTTTGTTGTTTTTTTTTCATAATAAATGTGATCAAGTGTAAACTAACAGCAAAATTGTAACTGGAAAATCAAAAAGGGTAGGGATGCCAATAAATATAAAATGAAGGCATAGATATTATCAAATCTAAATCAATCTAGAAAACATCCCTCGTTATTCCTAACTCGGCTGTCTTCCCTCACTAAGATAGAAACACCAGTAAAAATTGGGGCATAAGTTAGGGCCGATAACGTAGCAAACTGTTTTCTGCCATCAGACAAGCCTGAACCAATGATTGCTAAATTCCACCAGTATCATTACCTTCGATAAAACAGACAAGAAAAGACTAACAGCCAATGCATTTTTTGTGAGACGTACAAGATTCCGTTAATCAAAATCTATGAGCATTTATGGACATTGTGCTGTTTCCTCCATTTCACTCATTTTAAGAATGACATTACATTGCAGTGCATAAACTGTTTCGTCCTTTAACTGAAGACACTATGTTATCAAGAACAGTATTACTTTGGATCCATAAATCTATTTCATCCATCCCAGTCCAATGTCCTATATATAAAGCGGGAGTGCATGACAGTCCCAAGTAAACATTGACATGACTACTTCAAAAGCCAAGGCAAAAAAATACTTACATCCCCATTCATCTGCCCCATCATTTGTGCAGTCCAGTTTTCCATCACATCTTTGCTGATCTGTGTAGCACTCACTCTCCACCCCAGAAAAGCAAGGATGGGCATTTTGGTTGACACGACAGAAGTGTTCATCTGAAAGGAGCAAAACCAAACTCAGTCATCACGACTTTGAATATATCTTCTTTAACCAACAAAGACCAGATACTAAAGGTCCTCCCACAGCTAACAAAGCTGGAGCAATTAAGAGTGTTAAAGGTTAATGTCAATGACCTACAAAAGGTCTGCCACATAGAAAACACAAAGGTAGCTGAACAAGTCCATTGAATGACACACTATTCTAAGTGTTTCAGTTAGATACAGTCGAGTCCGCTTAACTCCAATTCGCTGGGACCACCCCAATGAGTTGGAGAAATCAGAATTCGACTAACAATTTCCAAGGCGAGTCAACAGTATGCGAGCGAGCCAGCACCCTGGGGAGGTCACGACGGTAATTCAACAGGGGATGTAACTAAAGATGACATATTGGGGAAGTATTTTAAATGGGATTATTTCTTTTTATAAGAAATCGCTCTGAGTAGTAGCTTAATATTAACAGATGAAGAGGCCGCCGCTTTTTCTACTTGTTCCCCGTTTTTCAAGATCGTAGAAAGCGTGCTAGCGGGAACGCCATACTTCTCAGCTATCACATTCTTTGACATCGCACCTCTGTCGATTGCCTGGAGCATGTTAATAT
>JAWQUT010000032.1:1366397-1398290 GCA_033807755.1 Ellobium chinense
GGGGGAGGAGGGGGGGCGCGCGGAAAGAATAAATGGGAGATAAGAAGGACAAATAAACATACTGTGAGCTGGATACTCTGTGTAGTTGATCCCAAAATATATTCAAATTCTGCTATGCCATTGACTGGAGTTCTTGTCTGGGGACCTGTTTGAGCTGGCTGCTGACTTCCAGCATTATCTGTGAGAATATCGGTGATGGTGACTGTGCCGCCCGTCGTCACAGGAGTGCCATCATATTTTGTTACAGCCACCTACAGAAGTTAGCACAGAGTGAAAAAATCACAAGTGATGAAGTGGGAGGGTAGAAGGAAGACATCTTGACTATGCTATACTAATGTCATATCTTTCTATGATCTCCTAATTCAGATTACCAATGTGCAATTGACTAATTTGAAAATGTGGCAAGGCTGAAAAGTCGCGATATTGAATTCCGAACTAAAAGGCATGGGTTCAACCTCTGCCTTGGTTAAAGTGCAAGTATACTACAAAACATTTTCATTTATGTCTTCTTTTGGTCCACGGGTCTGTAAATTGGGTGCTTAACTTTTGACAGAGCAACCTTCTGTTCAAAAGCTTACATTCAGGGCCTGCAAAATGGTAGCAGTATTGTATGCAACTGCAGGAGCTGAAACATGCTACTAAAGTCATCAGGTCTGCTGAGGTAAAAATAATGTGAAATCACGTGAGCATGAGCAGACAAAGGTGAGATACAAGACTCCAAACATCATTATTATTAAGATTTAATAAAATGATAATCTGATTTGTTATTCCAGGCTCTAACATAGCATATTCCCCGGACACCTCTTGCTCTTCATACAACATATAACATGATTCATGTCACCACCCTTTTCTACTGTCCACCTCATTGCCCCACAGTTCTGAGATTAGGCGCTTTGTATTGTCAGACTAGTATTAATTTTGTATCGGATCAATATAATTTCTCATTTGCATTCCTGTGAAAAAGAGACAGGCCGTGAGGACAAGCTTAGACATTTTAATGCTGCTTCACATGACCATAAATTTGTTCGTTGGAGACCCATTCTACGGGCAGTAAGGACAATTTTTTTTCATCTTCTCCAAGCCTGAAGCTGAATATAACATACCTGAATGTTCATGATTGATGAAGGCTTGAATGTTCTGATTGGATCTCCCACCCACTTCAGCTTGATTCTTGAGTCAAACATGATTGTTCCTGCCCAACCCGTTCGGTTCAAACCAGAGTACCAGTCAGTCACATTCACAAAGAAGAGGAATTCACTGTCTACCAATGTCTCTGTTTCAAATCCTCGTTCAGCAATTTTCATCAGCTGCTCTAAGGTCCACTCAAAGTCCATTCGTCCTTGGAACTGTGAACAAAATCATATAACATGTAGTACAGTTATATGCAAAACATTATTTGGCAGAATACCGAGAGCTTTGGCTATTAAAAAAGTCTGAATAACAGAAAAACTGCCTCTGTTCAATATAGTTTACAAAGCAACAGCTAAAATAAACAGTTCAGGTATACAGTGACAATTTCTTAAAATTCAAAATGAGTGGCCCTTCATGAAAACATGCATCCTTTCAACTCAATAGATTTCAACTGTCAATTTTCCATTTAATCCCATCCCCAAACACTCTACCATGAAAACAACTCATAGTTCATTTGCACTCTATCAATATCAGATTTCTCTTGTTCAACACCACAGTGGAAATCAGTGACTCTCAATGAAGACTGATGTGTTGCTGATGATGTGGTAACATATATGTAAACCCACAAACACACAGAATACCAGAGGTATATCAGACTGATCTGCATCTTAGAAATGACCTGAAGACAAACCTAGCAAGTTGATCTTGAGACTGACTGAGTGACTGTACATGTATTTGGCCCTTTACATTTGGCTGACAAGCTTTGCACAAAATGGCACCATTGTCTTAAACAATTTTATGCAATGCAAACTTCATTTGTCTCAGAAATGACCAAGTCAATGCAGCATAATTCTGTACTCGATCAGACTGTTCATTTAGTTGTTCGAGCCAGTTGAAAGAACAACTTCGTTCTACTCTCAAGCCCCTTTTACAAACACTTATTTTATCCAAAATATCGTTAATATGAAGATCTGTCAGGCCCCACAATTTCTTTTAATTGACTTTCACTTAACAACTAATACAGTCTAGATGATAACCATGGTAGGTTTTTGGTGAAAGCAACCACTGGTGAAACTCACATATTCAATGAATCGATACTCATATGCAAAATACAAAGGGTAGTCCATCACTGGAATCGTATGGACTGGCCTGTATCCAGGTAATTCTTGCGGGACTCCAGACAATGGGTTTCTTCCTCCTCTTTGAGCATCATAGTATGGTTTCTGCCAGCCTCTTGTTCTATTCCAAACCTCTTCACGAGGGCGGAAAAAGGCTGTAATAGAGGCATTACCTATGCAGGGTCTCCCACTTGTGTGACTGTGAAACAAAAGCAATTTTAACAAACAAAGAGAATTAATATTCTGTCTTCACTGTATCTGAAAAAGAATATAATTTCAAAATCTTACATCAGTTACAGAACAAGTTAGTGAGAAATGGTAAACAAAGTGATAATGGTACAATAATCCAAAAATCTTTCCTGAATCCTTGTCCACATACATGAAAACTACAAACTGAAAATTTTACATTCCAATGTTGTACTTCACCATAAAAATTTCTTGAGAGTAGAAAATTTCTTTGAGGAATATCACCGCTCTCAATCAGTCAACTATTACAGGATAAACCTCCACAAACAGCAGCAAGAGATCATCAAAGCAAACAAGAGAAGAATTCTCTGCCATATTATGGTATTGACCATTGAACTTCTTCCATCCTATGTCGATGTATTTTTCAGAAAGGAAGCAGTGGTATATTATAGCCCATTTTCTGAGCTACATCTGAGGAAAGTCTAAGCTCTGCTCACTTTTCCTCATTTTGAGGATAATGTGTACTTAGTCCCATGAACAGGCTGTAAAAACAACGGAGAGAAGCATCTTTCCAGAAGCAACTCTTTTTCACTCACACATACTTACTTAGTGAGAACTACTCCACGAATTACAGCGCCTGGCATTTCCATTACATAAGGTGGGACTGACACATTCACATCAAATCTTGGCATCCCTGTAGAATTATTGAATGGTTACTTCACATAGGTGAACATTAAATTTCAGTATCTCATTACAGTCATGGGCAGAATGCCTGCCTCAGAGATAGGCAATTTGCAAACTGGACTATTTTTGTGATTGCTACACCCCAGTATATCCATCAAATATCACATAAAAAGTAACTCACAAAGTCACTGCTTGAAAAACATTACCATGGGTCGAGATTGGCATTTTTCTCTTGCATTGTCTAATACAGTCTTTTTTCCCTCACCTGAAAAACTCACTTAAATGAGAAAGGCAAACTGCCTATGACTGTCACAATCTGTAAACTGCCTATTACCATTCCTAATAGTCAGACCCTTGTACAAGGCAGCTCATAACGCCATGGCCTCAGTGACATGCAGTGTTTTCCAATCCCTAACTTGGCTGTTTCAGAGGCCGCAGCAGCTTCAGAGTGATAGACGCCTCACCAGCCACCCTCTCTACAGTGTAGGCAGAGGTTTCAAACAGGTCCTATTTCCAGTGTTAAATACATTTCAATGGCATCAGTTTTAACATTACCTATCTTCAGATCAGTTAAGCCATCACTTTTGAGTCCCCTCCATGAACCCTATAATGAGATTAATTCTTCACTGATTTTATATTTTACTTTTTAATGAAGTAACAGAACAGATAAAAAGGTCTAAACAGCTCCCTGACAACATCAAACTTACAAAAATCTTCCACAATAAATGGATGTCTGTAGATATGACCCTGAAACAGATACAAAAAAAGGTAAATTAATCGAATGTATAGGCAAAAAGTGACTGCATGGACGATGCAGCTCACAGAAAGCACAAATGACAAAGAAAAATAAAAAAGATTAAAATGAAAATCAGGAGCTACATCTGGATTCATATTTCAGTTCATTCAATTAATAGCCCTACTGCTCAGTTCTACTTATGTTGACTTCCGCAGGTCACTTGTACCACACTCACATAGGGTCAAACCAAATCTTTACTGAGGTGAGACACTAGTGTCTACAACATGTCACTCAGAGGAAGAGTATACAAGTAATTTTGCAATGTGGGCAGTATAGGACTGTCAATTTTGTATGCTTGTGTGATAAGAATGCAAGTTTTCATGAGCACACAAATGCTACTTATATGGAACAAAATGTTAAATATTTGTCACTGTGACACACACACACACACAAAAATATCCTCCTCCATATTATTTTACCTATTTTATCACATTATATTACACTCATATGCAGCAAAAAGTTAAAAAGAGGAAATATGACACACTTACCACAGAAATAAAATGGAAAACATAGGCTTTCATTCTCAGTATTCTTGAAAAACATAAAGGTCACACATTCCTGCTCTAAGCAGTCTAGATATTAATTGACAGAAACCCTGAAAACAAAAATGCAAATTTCCCTAGGCTCAATTTTGAAAAAAAAAAAAATCCACAGCAGATGTTGTAACATCCAATGAACTTACAAATGCATCCACTCTGATGTGCCAAGTTCCAAAGTTAGGTTGATCCGAGAGTGTAAAGCTCTGACTCACAATACCTGGGAATACAGTGGATGGACATATGCTTATGTGTTTACGAAGTGAAAAAAAACTCTGTTTCCTTGAGGATATTGTTTCCAAGATCACTGCATGGCTAAACATCACCTCAAGGAAGCTGAGGCCAAAGTCATCACCCATGATGACTGTAAAATGCATCATATGACTTAATAGCAAGCTATCTACTTCTCCAACAGTTACAACTCTGACAAGGCACAGCTCACTGTACCCACTAATGCCCCAGTTGCACAATGTGAAACCTCAACCATGTCTGCTGGAAATATTTTGGAAAGTCGCAAGTCGTATATGTATGATTTTGTTTCCTATTTTATGAGCCCAAATATAATCTCACTTACTTGGGAGGCTATCATGTATACATTTATGTACTGATTGGCAACAAAACTGGAATGGTAATAAATGTATGACAAATTGATAAGGTCACAAATCATAAATTCATCTTTCTAACAATATACTTTGGACAACAAAGATTAGGATTCTAATCGATCTTCTGAGGTAGTGCAAAAAAAAAAAAATCTGACAGCATCAGCACATCCATTTAATAGGGGACACACAGGTGTTGGTATGTATGGTCACATTAACATTAACAACTGCAACTGTGTAAGTAAATCAGCTTCTTAAGGCTAAAGTGCCTCCTCTGCTGCTCAGACTCAGGACAAGCAGGTAAATAAATATGGACCTCACTGCAAAAGCAGTACTAACCACAACCTAACGGATTGTGTACAAACTTTACATAAAGAGAGAAAACGATATACTTACCACCAGCATTGGTTTGAAGCCCCTGCCACCTGCGCACAGGAATACCAGTTGGGTCCTATAGATGAAGAGAGTAAACAAATAACAATAATTTGGATGCTACAGATTATCTTAAACATCCATCATAAAGTAAGTTATGGATAGGACCACAAGAGGAGATGACCCATCTAGAAATAAAGCCAACAAAAAGTGCACTAACAGGTAAAAATTCTATGGAAAATTCAAAGTGGCAAAACTCCTCCTGGAACCAAAAAATTACAGCGGCCAACGTTCAAAATAAAATGTCATGAATCAGTGGTATTTCAAACACAGCTTTACCACACACACCAAAGGATAGTGTAAACTGCAAATCAGAAAACTGATGCTATAATGTGATATAACAAGCCACTGAACAAGGTCCAATGAACTCAATAACAAATAACTTAGGGTGTTTGTGGCAACCTTATTTTTAATAAAAAAAAGTACACACTGTTTCATATAGACCTAGTAATATTTACTTACATCAACATACACAACCATGCTTCCATACTTTGGCATCATGTCTGGCAGAATTGGGACCACACGGAAGTGAACTGCAGACAAAAAATCAAACTATTAACACCTTTAATCAACAACATTCTCCTCATCAGAAGTGAATCATACCACAGCTGTGAGTAATATAAAATATATTATGGTTGTGAAGATCTAATCTCAATCAGAAAACAAAAATTCTGATCATGCTGAAGATTGTTTTCTGGAGAAAGACAAGATGGGTCACAGGTTAATGTCCAAACATCTTCAGAAACCAATGTTGCTCCACCTGAATGAATCCTTCTAAATAGTGCTCCAATAATGGGTGGGGTAGCTCACTCACCCTTCTGTCCCTGCCTATATATTGGCTTGTTCATTTGTAAGAAGAGAGAAGCTTGCTTGGTGGTGAAGTCGATGTCTGTTTCATTCCTCCAAATGTATCCTTCATCATTCTCCTCTATCCTCCCTTCTACTCGCAGTTTGTACTTTCCATCTTTGGCATTGGAAGGCATCTGTTGAGCGAACAAGGGTATACAAGTATTATTTATTTATTAAACTTTTTATCATGAAATTTACCTAAATGAGATCGTGACTTACACATGTCACTTTGTTTAACAACCAGTTAGGGTAATGATCATAAACTCTGTCAAAGTTTGTTAATTTCTTACCTGAAGTTGCATGATGCGACTGGATGGACGGTCAAACCTCAAGGCAGTATTAGCCACTTCAATGCCACCCTGGACAACGGCAACATGAACATGGACATACTCCTGTCCATGCTCCATACGGAAGATGGAGGCAAAGATCTGGAACACTTGATTTGGCCTGATCTTTTTAGGTGCTATTATCATGTATTGACTGTGAACAATAGAAATGAAAATATCAACTTGGGAATATTTTCCAGCATACATATTTGCTGCTCTTAATAAATGAAAATAACAAAGAAAATAAAAAAAATATTTTGGCAATGAAATCTGTTGTCATGACAGCTTCATCAACATCCTGGCTACTGAGCTTTTAAGAAATGTTTCCATCCTGTTGTCAAAAGTTTTTTAAGCTTTTAAGGAGTAAATGGCATTAATGAAAAAGGATGTTTTGCTTTTCAGAAATTATTATAATACTCATTCTAGCCAACCTCCATATACGTTGTTACCTCACTGATTTGAGTTACATATCTGAAAGGCATTTTTTAATATTAGAATGAGGACCTTCACAAAAGAAATTTAAAAATTTGTGACAAGACTGGAATGTCTTTGAAAATCTGTCAGTAAATATTGCAATTTCTTATTCTAGATAGAACGGTCATCTGAATTAACTTCTGTTTTCTTTAGTAATCCAGTTATACCCACATGACAATGTAAGGGAATAAAAACTTTGTACTTTGCAATACTTTCTTTGGCAAACTGAATGACCATATAATCCCTGTATGACTCTTAAAAAAAAATCCCATATCCTTTCTCATTATTTCACAACTGTAAACACAAGCAGCACAATCTTTAACAAGATGTGGAAACTTACGGTTCTCGTGCATAGTAACATTCTGCAGATGAATCTATCAAACAATTTTCTTCTCTCGGAGGTGTTCCCGCTGCCTGAGATGAGACGCTTGCTATAAACAGCGACAAACACGCTAAATGGAGCCACATGTTGGAAAGCTGCAACAAAGACACAATGATTTCACACTGATGCAATGCAAAGTTGAAAACAAGAACAGTTGCAAAAGTTTGTTACCAATACAGCTTTTTGCTACAAGTGACTTTTCGTAAAACCAAAATTTATTTTCCTTAAAATTTGGATGTAAAAAAATGGGCATATGCCTAGGAGCCGAATTATGCGCTGTTGTTTAAATGCTGCTGTTTGTTCATCATTAACCTATGACACATTGTTTGCTTAAACAAATGTTTGCAGTATTTATTTCTGATTTGTACCATCATCATTTAAAGGTAGTGAAATCAACATCCTACTTCCTATCATACCATTTTTTAATGATTTTTAAACATTCTGAAAAGAATGTCCACCATGTTGACTTTACAGTTATAACTAACACTACTAACAGAACTAATTTGTGATTTGACTGTTTTAGCTAGTCTAAGGATAAACAGTTTCTAAAGGGTCTACTACACCACAAAGATCATTTTTTTGTTAAAGAAAGATAAAAGGTGGCATTAGGTCAGTTGGGAATTAGTTCCTGAAAAAGACGGCTTACAAAGTTTGTGTACAGATTAATAGTATATAATTACAGAAATTGACACTTTGTACTTGTTTACAGCAATATTTTGTATGAATGACACTTGTGATTGTGATATTAGCAAACAATAAAATGCCTAATTACTCTTACTCTTAGTGGTCTTATGCAGACTTTCATGTGGATGCTATGCAAGAAGAGCTTTATACAGGAAGTCACATTACTTCAACTTCTTGCAGGATAATTTGAGCCTTTTATTTTGTTTTTCCTTTCTAACTAATGATGGTGTCTCTGTTTCATGCTCTCTGGCCACATACTCCTTCTTTTGGGTGTATCTGAGTGTTTTCTAAGCCATGCTTGAGTCAAAATGTGGAAAAACTCAACACAAAACTACATGCTCCACGCTCCAAATTCATAACAAACGCCATGGCCATGGGGGCTGCTCTACATACGTAATTTTTTACATAAGAAATTAAATTTGCTGAGATAGGTATGCTGATTAACGATTCTTAATTGATCAAGCTTTCATTAAATATGTAAAACAAAGACAGTTGCTCACTCTGGACGGTATTTCGACTAAGCTAAATGGTCATTTCCTGGTTTGTCACCTGTGCCGCCATTTTGTTTGTCACCACTGTCAACTTCATTGTGAAAGTAGCAAAGCGTGTCATCAAAAGTTCGAACGTCGTCTGGAACTCTACTTCAATATAAAAACAGAATAAATTCTCCCCAACTGTTCACAACTTTACTTAATTAGCTCCCAAATACTCCCCAAATCCCTTCACTTATCGGTCTTACCTGAAGTGGCCTAGTTGTTCAACAGTACCTGTGAAGTGACACCATAACTCTACAGCGTCAGGTTCAAGGACGCCTTTCGCTGCCCGCAGTGGTTCACGGTGCTATTTCCAGTTTAGGCAATACGGTCAAAAGCTAAATTTATGGGATCGGGATGTCGTGGATTTAGTCCGTGGCCAGGGTCAAATGAGCGCGATACCGTACACATGTCATATGTTTGATTTTGCTAGAGATTTAAACAGGTTTCACGTAACTCCCAAAGCTGTTTGACGCAAACCTTAAATCGGCATGTCATGCAGCCACCGCCGAAGATAAGCCTGTTTGTGATTAGATAAGATAAAGCTATTTCTTTCAAATATTACAGATATTGTAGCTTTATGCTCTCTACATTATTATACCAACCACAATGTTCTGCTACATCAGTTTCTAAACAGTAGTAAATCTAAGTTTGAATTCAGCTCCAGTGGAAAAATGAAAATGGTTCAATAGCCGGCTTTGCTTCCGTAGAATAATGTAATTGTCACTGTTTTGTGACATTTTATGCATATAGTCTATAATTTGCAATGCATGGATATTTTTTTCAGTTATGATAAATGAGTCTGGGTCTTAATAAATAAAGTAACTTATTAGGTACTGTGCTTGAGTCTGTTGAAACTCCCTAGCAAAACTTTCATCTCCAACCCCCCCAAAAATCTGGAGTAGAATTCAAAGGGCAAAACAAAACACTGACAGGAGGCAGGAAGTGGACAAACTTGCTAACCATCAAAGTTTATAACTAGCCTACAAAGGCTGATTACGGATGCATTTTAAAAATGCAACATCTGTGGTGCACTAAGCTTGGCAGTGTCTTCTAATCTGGTGGGTTTTTTTGTTTTTTTTTAGAAGTTTGCCGGTTTTGATCCTCTGTTAGATAGACTACTACTCAACACAACCACCACATAGAGTTGCATGCCCCTGACTACTTTAGGCCGCTCTTCCCTTATGAATACAGTAAGTTGAGTAAGCAAATCGAAATAGTAGATGATCCAAACTTGGCACAATATGAGTTTGGACAATTGCGTAATGTATGATAAAGAAGATGATAAAGCTCGGCAATATACAGGGACTTTTCCCACGGATTTTTTCCCTCTTAAACCTTAGAAACCAATGCCCGCCCCTGTTTCTCCGCCGACCATATGATGATATCCCACGAACTAAAAAAAAAATGGTCTTCTACCACATTCAGTGCCCTATAATATAAGCCCATAATTTTGCCACTAGACCTTGTCCTAACCCTAATCTAAACCAGTCTTCTAAATCAGAGAGTCACAGGATTTTGGCTAAAGCTCAATTATATTGACTAAATTACTTACTGATTAATTGTCTATGTTTTGAAATGACAGTAAACATGTTGACCAGGTTTTCATCCATTTCCAAGGTCCTCGCATTACCACATGCACATAGATTTCTAAGATGGCGGGTCCTGACAGCCCTTTGCAAAAGCTTCTTCACATGGCTGTCGCATGTCATATCTTGAATGACCTGCCTGAGGTACCTGAGGATAAAGGTAGGTGGCTTATAGAGAAAGATTAATTAATGTAGTGTGGGTCCCTGGGGCATGACATTCAGTGACAGAAAAATGGTATTTGATCAATAACTCCTAGTCCGTGAGAGGTATGTCAGTAGGCTGTGAGAGGGGAGAATATGGTGGATGGAAGGAGTGGAGAAGAAGGTAGGGCGAGTTACTCATCTGAGCCAACCCTCAGGATTATTGCAGCAGTTTGGTAGTTTTTTTGGATTTTTTGGCTGAATCAGTTGATAAAAGTGTAGTAAAAAATGACTCATATTTTTCTCATTTGCCTGTTCAAACACAGCAGATTTCTCACAGAGAAATAGCTTCCATGTTGGGGTAATAACTGAATAATTATATTATCCTCATTTGTTATTTTTCTAGTTGGTGAAAATGACAAGGAACTGTGAAGAAAAAACATAAAAGGAGTTTTCCACATACAACTTGTCCTATTTAGTTCCAGAATTTTTCTTTATATTTGGGGTGTTGGCCAGTTTTCTTCACATATTCACTTTGTGTTAAATAAATTTATTGAAAATTTATGAAGGGAATTCTGTAGTTTTTTTTATTATAAGACCTTATAATAAAAAATTATATTATTCACAACAAAACAGTGGGCTATATGGTCTGTTAAAGTAAAGCTCCTAGAGTACTAACTAAAACACACAATAATTTAAAAAGATAGCAAGGAAATAATCATCAAACTCAAAAGTCAGTAATGAAATAATTATCAAACTCAAAAGTCAGTAAGGAAATAATTATCAAACTCAAAAGTCAGTACCATGAAATCAGGAGAAGAAGCAGACCAGACTGTGTAAAATCAAATTACATGATCAGAACTACAGTAATTAGTAGGTATATTTTGTTTATGCTCTGTCAACTAGGTTTGCAGTGTGCTTTTTTTTTTTTGGCAATTAACATAGATCAAGGACCAAAATGGAATGTATAGGGGAGGGATAGATGGCAAATAATTTGTTGCAGTTCTGGAGATATTTTTGTTTTGCTAGAGATACTGCTTCTCAAGGCAGTCTAGATGGAAACCTTGAAGCACAGTATTCAAAACATGGGAGTAGTGCAGATTTAATTGGATGCAGTATATGGGAAAGGCACTTTACAACAGTGACAAAAATGAAACACAGTTATGGAATTATATTCTCTGTTTTTATTTGTCTCAGCTTTCCTTTCCAATTACTAATTTCGTGAGCATAGGGATCAAGTCTTGATGGCCCACCCACCCTCTCTCATCCTCACTTCCCAGCCTACTTCATCCTTGTCTCTTCTGCAGACCTGCCTCTGCTGCTGCCTTGTTAATGCTTAAGAATATACCAATACCACACTTGTAAGTTGTTTCACACAATGACACATTACCTCTACATTTTTTTAGATTTCTCAGGCAGTCTTCATACTTACAGAAGATTCTTCCATGATGACAAGTCAGTATTATGGAGGCTTCCAGTCACTCCCAGAATGCCTTCCATGGTTTCTGAAGCCAGCAGAAGCATCCATCACTGGAGGGAACATCCAGTGCTGAAATTTTCCCACTGTCATCCTCTGTGTTAAATGTGGATGTGATTGATAACAGATTTGATCCAGAGAAAAGTCACAGGAACACAGCAGGATATTATTTGGTTAGTTTGTTTCATGTCTCTGTAGCTTTCCAACCATACTTTGCATTCTTTGCTGTTTTTGTTGTCCCAGTACTTTCAGCCTGTGGAGTTTAAAGATCAATGATAACAGATGAATCAGAGTTACCAGATATGACAGAAATAGAGTATATTCATACCATAGTTGAGTAGTCAGATTTACCACAGATTATGAGTCTCTCATTTCTCGCAAAGGTAAATTGTAACATACTGAAAAAGTCCACAACAGCCCTTGACCTCGGATAACTGCCTTTATCATTACTGTCACTTTACACAGCATGCTCATCTGAGAGAGCTACAACATTGCTTAGTTAACACAAGACAATACTGAGGCAATCAAAAAATATAACATGAAATGCTTCCTAATTTCTAGAACTTACGTGAAGTGATATTGAGAAGCTTAAGGAAATGCCTACAAATTCCATGAATTGGACACAACCAGAGAAATATTCCAATTATTTGGAAGTCTGTTGTAGTCCTGTGACAAAATGTATACGGTATATATTTTGGCAGCTTTCGAAATGTGTGGGTGGGAAGTTCTTTGTGTGGAATTAAAAATTGAGTTTGCCAAGATTAATGTGACAGACTTTTGGTTGAAAATAGGCTTCTTGTTAACTCACTCAATGTGTTGCACTAGTTTTGATATTTCTGAATGATATTCTTTGAAATTTTCATCAGCACTGAAAAGCTGACAAGTAATCTGCTTCAGATGATTCATTATTCGCTGCTATATTACCGGTAGTCAATGTGTGGAGATAGAAGACACTGGACTCAGCTTAAATATTACCAGACATTTTTTATTTACAAGTTTAAGGTCATAAACAATTACTACACAATAAATCTTAACTACAATAAGAGAACCAACCACATACCAAGTAGAATTGTTGACAAACGAAAGAAATAAACAAGTAGAATCACAGACAAATTAAAGAAATACCTTCTATCTCTGCAATGCTGTGCACTCAATGGTGGATGTTAAGTTACCTTAAGCTAACACTAACAGGCAGCAAGAACTGACCTGGACTCTTTTGCTACTGTAGCTGATTAGCCCTCCACTTATCAGTGAGATTGCCGTCACCCTGGATTGGCGGGTTGGTTATCTCTTACTGGCAAGCGTTGCTGGGATTTTCAGCAATAGATAAAGAATTTGTTTATCCAAAATTGAAACAGTGTTAGATTAGTTCAAATGATAAAAATAAGGTGCACCATCTTGGAGAATGTATTATAAAATTGAATGATAAATGTTTGAGAAGAGGGATACTGACTTTTATATTAGTGTAAACAAGATAAAGAGCAAGAACATTCACAGAGGAGAATCAAAATCCAATTAATCCTTGAGAAGTCGATACCAGACATCTCTCACATACCTGCAAGATGGTGCTCATATCACATTGTGAGACTTTCTGTTGTGAGCAACACTGTCCTGACCCCATCCCAAGCTGACAGATAATTGGTATAATAAACTTAATGAAAAAGTTTCCCAACAACTCTAACTTAATCACTTATTGTTTTGTCTCTCATCCATGCTAGTTTTTTGTTCATGTGTCACACTTTGTGTGCAGTTAATGAATGTGATGATACGGTAGTAGATTTTTGTTCCCTAACATTTCCCACTCTGCTGCTATCACTAATGTCAAGATAAGGGCAGATTTTAATGTTTGCTCCATTTCATATCTCCATTTTTGGTTTGCCTTGTCTTGTCCAGTGAACTGTCCATTGCTGACTGCCAGCCAAGCAAATAAAAGGTCCATACATAATCATCATTGATGACCAGATTGACTACTGTACCACCTCCACCCCCTCCCATCCCCAGTATCTACACTACTGAAGGCATCTAAACATTTTCTTATCAATTTGTCTTATGTCAATAGCCTTTCAGACTTCAAATATGAGATGGGGTTGTTGACTATTTCAGGCTTACTGTAACGGCTTCCCTCTGATAAAATCCCACCAAGCCTCAATTTTAGTCATTCCTGCTGGTTATCAATTGAGGTCACCAAAATGGCGGCCCTGTGGAGTTTTCTGAGCTGCTTCCTGATTTGAACTGTCTCTTGATATAGGTTCAAATCTTTGCGGGGAAAAATATTGCTAATGTAAAAATTAGTTTGTATGGTGATATTCATGTAGGGAGACTGTGATTGAAAAGTGAAATTTGAGATGACTTCAGGCACCATGTTTTTGAGTGTGTTCATTGTTGCGCTGTATATGTCAACAGCAAGCGGTCAAGTGGACCAGGAACACTGTTTAATAGAAAACCTGGCAGGATGCGCACTTGGAAGGCCTCCGTGAGTAAATCCACATTTTTTCAAAACGTTGTTGGTAATTCTCAGTAATTTTAGATCGCAATATGTGAATATATATGTGTTTGAAAATGGCACTATGAGACAGTCACTAAAAGTCCAGGAAATGGCTTCTGAGCACTTCCTGTTTTTAGAAACTTTAAGAATTACTGCTATGAATACTCATTTGCATGGTAATTTGATGTAAGGGTTTTTCAGAAGCAGTAACTCTCAAAATATATGTTGAAGCTGCAAGAACAACAGTAAAAAGCAGCTTTTCAGAGGAAGTTCATGTTCCGTCCTGCATTGGTTGTCCAGGAAGAATAACAGTGAGAGAGAAAATTTGCAGTAAAAACAGACTGTTTGGACATGATGAAGGATTTGTTCACGATTCTGGTCTTCCTTAACTGATATTTAAATGTTCATTCAACATTATATACTTTCGAAAAATTCTGTTTGTCTTGTATTAATGCATCTATGTCTTGTAAGGCCAAGGGAGGTAACTTGATGACCAGAAATATTGTTCATAGCACTGGTGTAGATCTTACAGTGAAAACAAAAAAAAAAAAGGATGGGATGAGTCACAGCCACAACAAAACTTCAGTAGGTGTGTGAAAACAGTATCAGAAATCACAAGAGTATCACTAGCAATATTCAATAGATATATGAAAACAATGTCAGAAATTTTATCATAAGGTATCATCAACTGCCTTACACCTGCATCAATGGCTTAGTGGTGCTGTTAGCTACTGAAGTGGCTGACCAATGACAATTAGTGTTAAAGGCATTCTTGCAAACGTGGCATTTACCAGACTTCAATGTGGCCTAACAGCCAATATGCCTTTGTGAAAATCACGTATAAGATGTCATCACATGCATGTCTTTTCTGTGACATATTGATTGTCTTTTCTGTGACACATTGACTGATCTGTAAGTGGAGCATGATTCCTAAAATAAATTCATGGTTTGACATTAATTTGACAAAAGATAATTCAAGAGTTGTTTTTACAAACCCCAGAGCATATTCTGTCATGACGTCAGACTGTTTAACCTAACCAGATGAGTGCTCCACTGCAAAGTAAACTGTGTGGGACCAGCTACAATCTACAGTGCATAATGTTTGTATGCAACCCAGATTAAACTAAACTTCTTACATGGTCAACTGTCAAATGCAAATGAAGAAGAAGAAATTAATTGTTTTTTGTTCTTTTCCATATGTGCTATGAACGTTCTTTAGCTGCAAAGTATATGAGCCGTCCATTGCATTTTCTGCCCTCACAGTATCTACATGGTTATGGCACCAAGGCGAATAAGGCCAGAGCAGGTGTTCCAGGTGTTTGCAACCATATTGCGCATGGAATATGGTCACCAGGCTATCAATGTGCGTGTCTCCATAGTGCGTGACCAGCAAGAGTATGCGAGCACAGAGCTGAGGTTTGAGAGACCCTCAAGTAGAATCATGCAGCTGCAGGTACAGTGAGGACCATTTCTAGCCAGTGGTATAGTGATTGATGAGTTAGGACTGGGGTTTGGATTATCTAAATAGTGGAAATTGGATAACACACACGTCTTTAGAGCAAGTATTTGGGGTGTGTTGTGAGAAGTTCATGTTTTGTGGAGAGCTGTTTATGTGAAAACATGCAGTTGGAATTGTTGAATGGGAGTGCATAAGCAGGAGATTGTGTGAAGGAATGATTGTGTTAACAAAGTTTCACTGTATATTGATTCTGGGAGATAACCCTTTCTTTATTCCTTCATTGTAGATCAGAGGGTCCAGGAAGAATCAGATCCTCAGGATATTATTATTAGGTACATTCTTGCCTGAGTGTTAGTCCAATTAAAATCAGAAATATATGTTCACCGTTAGTTTTCCTCCATGTTTGTATTGTAATATTTCACTGATGTATTTTAATGGGTCCAGTCTTTATGCGGCAGACTGCAATGCATGTTACATGTGTAACACTTTGTTTTTCTTATGGACTAGATGCCTGAAGATGCTGAGTATGGAAAGTACAGATTGAGGGTTGAAGGCCGGTTAGATGAGTGGCAGAGTGGTAATGTCTTTAGAAATGAGACTGATATAGAATTCACCACAAAGCGAGCTTCATTGTTTATCCAGATGAGTAAGCCAATTTACAGACAGGAGCAGAAAGGTAAGAAATATTATGACTGTCCTGTTGTAACATAGGCTGTCTCGTATTTTTATTAAAGTTTTAAGAAAAACACATGCTAAAAAAATATGTCAAAGAACATAATAGATAGGGCTAACTGGCTTAAATTATGTTTTCACACAAAAGAGTCAATATGATACAGTTCCTTCTGAAATGTCAGAGTAGTACTTGACTTTAGGAAGTGTAGACAGGTAGTAAAATAGGGAGTGCAGATGTGGCAGGGTGATCTCTCCACATGCCTAAGAATTCAGGATTGGTGATCCTGTGCAGGCAGAGAAAGGTGCAGAACTTTATGAAGTGCAAGAAGGAGCTGGCTCTCTTCAGTCTACAGTTTGTTAATACTTTAACCAACTGATTCTACAAGAAGGATATAGGGGCTGTCTGTTTGAAGTTCATAAGCTTACTAGTTCTCCCCTTCATCTCATGTCCAGCACAACAAGGAATGCTAATCCAGAAATTCCCAGACAATGGTTTTCATTGAAGAGTCTGACATTAGCCAGAGCTCTTCAATCTTGATTATCATATTGAAACAGTGACAGTATGTATGGTAGTAGGCACATTTCCCTGATTAGTGTTAACAGTTCTGTTGTTAATAACCATTACAACAAGGGCTGATTTTCAGACCAGCTTCAGACAGGTTAACTTAATGGATACAAATGATGCTTTGTCATTGAGTTCGGAGGTAGATTACTGGTTTGTTTTGGTTTTTTTTTCCCTTTCATAAATGTGGAACATCATTGAATATTGGTTCCTCGGCTGAATAATGCTGAAAATTAATTGGCTGTCATTTGTCTTTCTCTGCAGTTCAATTCCGAGTGATTCCCATTCAGCCAGACATGATGCCGAAGTATGGCAATCTTATTGTATATGTTGAGGTAAATATTATTTCTGGGTACAAGTAATGGTATTCCAAACCATGCCCTTCAGTAATGAGAATTTTTGCGCATTGAAATTCTGTAATGGAAAGTGTTTGATTTCCAGAAGACAAATATTCCATCTCCTGGATGTTAATTTTCTTAAAACCTGTTGCTACGTACCGTAAACCTGCACTGGTAGCTGTAACACAGGCTTTGATATTCAAATTTCTTCAGAATTTGCTGTTAGCGAGGGGGATAAGGTCCTCCATGGCGGCAGGATAACTTTATATAATTTTCAGTTACTGAGATGGCTGTCATTGGTAATATGTAGAGGCATAACTCCATTTCAAGAAATGTCCAAAGATTTTAATCTGTAGTGCATTTTACCTGAGAATTGCTAATGTATTGAACCAGGTTTTTCAAGCATTTGTCCATAAACTAGTAATGGCCATCACAAATGACTGTGAATTCCCATATAGAAATGATGAAATAAAAAATGACACATTTTGGACAGTCACATGTTTCTAAGGACCACATAGACCAGATCCCTTGGGTGGCATGCATAAACAGACTTGAATGCAGGTAGAATGCACTGTAAATTTTGCTAGACAAACTTGAGAAATAATGCAGCAGGATTTCATTGTTTGAAGCCCCATCCACTGGAGAAACCTACCTCTATATGAAAGTTTCTTCATGATTTGAAATGCTTCATAGATTCCAAACGACGGACTGGTCCTTGGAATTTGAGTTTGTGAGATATTATTATATTTCCATTCCATTTGATTTTTTTTTCATCAGGACCCAACTGGAATCCCTGTCAAAAGATGGCAAGGTCTACAGTCCAATGCTGGAGGTATTGTCAGTCAGGAGTTTTACCTCTCAGACCAGCCTACTTATGGTACCTGGAACATCCGTGTCGATGCCTTTGTGAGTACTATTTATAACTGACCAGTTATTTTCTTTTGAGTGAAGCATTGGACTGAGAAATCCTGCGAACAGGAAGTCTGATCTGTGTTACAGTATGGAATGTCGGTGATGCAACTCTTGTCCTTGCCTCTACTAAAGTATATAAGTGCATTGAAATAATGAAAACATTTGCAAAGTTTCATTATGACATGGACTTCATGTTTTAATGATCTTGATGACTAACCCAGCCTGTGTAAAACTGAATGGATGTTTTAATCTGTCAGTTAACTGTTCATATTTTCACACCTAAAGCAGGCGTCACGTTCAAACGATGCAGCAGTTGGTGTTATATTCAGGAGTACATCTTGAAGCTGCTGACCGAAAGGAATGTGATGGATTGGAAATGATACACATGGACATTAACCAGTTTCACAAATATACAGTTTAGGAGATTTTGTAGGTCAGTGTGGTCCCAAAGGATCACCTTTTAAAGAACTACCTTTACAAAGGGAGTTTGCAGGATTTTGCATCTGAAATTTCTGGTCAGTTAAGGGCCAGGTCAATATGCTACAAATTTGAGTCTGACTTTGTTTTTCATAATAGATCTGGGATTACTTAGTTTAGACATATGTGATGGGAAGGGAACCAGTGCTCCTAACAGGACACTCATTATAATATAGAAACCTTTTGGAAGCCATATTTTTCACTTGCAGATTTAGGAAGATCTAGATATCATCACAGTGATGCAAAAAGTCACTTAGTGAGCATGGAAACAAGGTCCAAATATTTGTTCTTTTTCATTTCAGCATCACACATACAGGAGGCCATTTGTTGTGGAAGAGTTTTGTAAGTTGTCATATCACCAAGAAAGATTGATGATAAGGATCATTTCTGCAGCTTTTTTTTTTTTCGCTGTATGCAATACATTTCAGTGTCCAGTCTAAAGATTTCATATGTCCTTGGAACTACAATGGCTAATTAAAGCTGAAATTTGAAGAAAATATTCAGCTACACTGGTGAAGTCTAACCAACATAATGTAATTTATGCTTTCATTTTTGTGCCTTATTTTTTACATTGTTCAGATTTTGTCTGCTCACTTGCATTTGACTCCAGTGATTGATGAGCGCCACTGATAGAATCTGTTGCTGCTAACAGAATAAAGCTAGCAAGATCAAATCTGTGACTAATGACAGAATATATGTGTTATGTAGTTTGGAAATATTGTTGATTCTACTAATAATGATATGATAATCCACACACATCTTGTTCAAGTATTCAGATCATCTCTGAATTTGATTCAGGAGGTGAAATGAATCATCCTTGCCACACATACCTATACACATCATATACATGCCCACCTGCATGTTAAACTGATTAGTATGGCAAGTTGGTTATTTACATACAACCTTGGTTTTTTTTCCAGGGGAGCCTCGCTTTGATGTGAATGTGTCAGTGCCTACTTACATTATGGATACCGAAACAACAGAAGTCCGAGGGGTGGTCTTGGCAAAGTGAGTAAAGTACATCTTTAAAGCTAATTTCTGGTCTTGCTGTTTCATATCTCTGTGCCCAATGCTCAGCTTTTACTGGGTTGCTGTTTTTTGTTGATTTTTTTTTTTTCAAATAGAGAAACAACAAGCAATGAGGCAAATGGACCCTGATAATGGTTAAGTGTTCTTTTGATTCCTGTGGTATATCCCATGTGAAATTCATTCTTCATGTATTTTTGTTTGATTAGAAAGACAAGAAAGGCAATCACTATGGCAGATTTTAAGAGAAATCTTCTCGCTGAATTTCCATTAGGAAAAGAAGAAAGATAATAAACCCTTCAGTTGATCCATCATTGGGCTGTCTCCTTTGGCTGACCGCTCACATAGTTAAATATCTCATACAAAGGGCACAAATATAATTTTTCCTTTGTTTCATCCTAATAGCAGACCCAGCAGAGGATGGTTAATCTGATATCAAAGGCAGGTTAAGAATCTGCTTTTGCATCAGGCAATGAATAGATCAATTTTTGCACACCAGTTGGCTTGAACAGATGATGGCCCTCCTTAGCCTTGCTGACTTCATGGCTTGCCACTTGGTCTCAGTCATGCCAGAATATTTGCATTGTCACATTGTTCCTATAACCTCAAAGGAAGTCTTCAGCCCTGCTCCCCAAAATCCTCAAGATTGTGCATATGGGTGAAGATATCATGAAACATCTATACAAGCAGTCGGATCTATTCTTCACCCGAGATGTACATGTTCCAGTATTGTTTCTTCTTTTCCACTGTTTTAGTGGCTGCATCTACTCTCAATATAACCTATTAAAAAAGCTCATTCAGATTAATGTTCTCAATTTATCTCTCAAACCAACTTTAAGAATTCATCCTGATTCCTGCCACCATTTGCTTTCCTGTGTTCATGCTGATTATTATTACTGGAAGTAGTAGTGGTGGTAATAGTATAATTATAACTAGTTGATCATGGTAAATGACAAAGCTGCCACCCCCATTCAGTCTAAGTACTGTACTAATTTCAGATATTTTCATCACTGATCATTTATACCCATGCCTTATATTTTTCTGTTTACAGCCATACAAGTGGCAGGCCTTGTATTGGTAATGGCTCCATCACTGCCTTCTTCCGACCGCGGCAGGAGATTTGGAATGCCACACGAGGCTGGGAAAAGCCCTACTTCGATGCTTTGAGGAACAATGACAACAAACTGTCTGGGGTTCCATTGGTGAAGCCTGACTACATAGCTATGGATGATATTGCAGTGAAAGACTACCATCTTTACTTTCAATACGAGTATCGTTTCATTGATTATGTAAGTATGAAATAATATTAACAGTTTTGACTATGAGTTAAGTATCGAAGCATGACAATGCTCTGAAAGACAACTGTCTTTACTTTGAACATGAATATAATTATATTGATTTTGTAATTAAAAAATAGCAGAAAGGCAATACATATTTGATATCTGGGTAGTACCAGTGATGTAGCTTCACACTGGTATTTCCTCAGCAAACCAGAATAAGTTATAAGAAGGAGCACCTCACTAGGTAAATAGGCGTATTGGTCTGACAGATGATTTTCAAATTTATATAATAAGTTCATCATTTGCTCATAGCTGGGAAAACAGGAATTATACAAACCAGTAGGGGAGAGGAAAATATTATGTCTGATAGGTCATTTAAATAATCTTTGGAGGCTTAAAACCACTTTTCACAATCATGTACTGTAATGCTTTCAAAGTGGACCAAATATGAGGGTGGCAGCTACAAGTATTCAACAGACCAATAACAGCACAGAACCTTGACCACAGAATATGGAGAAGATTCATTGATGAAGCTGTGTGGAATTTGGGCTTTGCTATATGCTTTTTTATTCACTATTTTTCAATGGTCATTAATTTATATCTTCCGCAGTTCCAAGGTCGCATAGACTTTGAATGGACACGTGAAGAACTCCTTGCAATAGCTAACCGAGGAGGAGAGCAGAACACATTGGTGGACAGCGAATTTATGTTTTTTGTCAATATCTCTGACTGGTATTCTGGTCTGAATCGGACAGGCTGGGCGGGCACTGTTTTCTATGACAACAGTGTGAAAATGAAGTGGGTGGGAGGAAATGTCAGGACATTCAAGCCTGGATCCACTTTGAGAATTCAGGTAAATGGCAGGCCAACTCACAGGTTATACACAGTGAATGCCATTAGAAAGCATGCGGTTAACCAGATCCACACTGGCATTGGTAATTGTGATAGGGTGGGATGATGCTGGTAGTGGTGGTGGTGGAGGTGGTAATAATGATAATGAAAAAAATGATGATAACAATATCAATAATGATGATGATGATAATGCGATGTATGTATAATAGGGGATGGAATATTGACGATGTGCCTTTTGCATGTAAGTGTATCCACAGGTAGTCAGTATACTATTTCTCTCAACAGACAGGCACTATAATTCCATTGGAATTCAGGAGTGGACTGTGTTTGTCATAATATTTCTTTTCATCCAAGATTTTCTTATAATGTTTTAAGCAGTGTATGTGTCACTCATCCTTGAATAGTTTTCTCAAATAAAGTTTACCTCTTATCAGGTCGCTAGTATGGCTAGTAAATCAGATGGTGATTCACCTTGTCCACAGCCTAGATGGGACTAGCAGCTGTAGTAATGATAAACTTCATTTATGTAATGCCTATCCCCAGATCATGTGTCACACATATATGAACACTAAAGCACACATACAAACAAATATACAATAACAAAACAATTATTAGTTTCAGTGATACGTATATTGCACACTTCCTCACGTATTTGTACTAGGCTGATGCTTCATTTTCATCTGCAGCCAGTGACATGCCTGTTTATTTCCTCCAAGTGACTATCACAATTTGATGGGAAGCCAGTGGTAAACTGAACAAAGGCAAGTGATATGCCTAATTATTTCTTTCAGGTGGCTGTATCACAGTTTGACGGGAGGCCAGTGGAAGATGGGTCAGCTGTAACTATTGTCCCAACGATAGCCAATTCAGCAGGATATGGAGATCCAGTAGCTAATTTCCAGCAGAGTAGCCCCATTGTCCATGGCATTGCCCAGTTTGAGCTCCCTCTGGGCATTCATGCTCAGAGATTTTCCTTGCAGGTGAGTAGAAATTCAATAGGTTGACCTGTCATTGCCAGATGAAATTTTTTTCTCAGATCAGATCTGTGACTACTGGTTACAGAGGCAAGGCAACAGTGCTTATAGAGTGGGTATCCTGCAGGGATTTGGCAGACAGACAAACAAGCTAAGGGCAACATAGCTCATAACTGTTCAAAGACAGTAGGCCTACTTAGATATCTTATCATTCATCCTGTCATCCCATAAATCCCATAATAGTGCAGGGCTTTTAGCTCGAAAATGTTGCTCATATGGAGCTGTCCACAGTGCAGTGATATTGTTGCCATCAACAAGTAAACAAATAAGAAAACATTAATAAGGAAACATGAATGAATTACACAACTAAAATTGATGTCTTTTACTCCCATGTAGCGAATTATTTGTTGGCCACTATTTATAGTACTGTCCATACTTTATAAACTTCTCCAGCAGTTATTAATAGCCAGTCTCTGATAATGTTTTTCAGGCAACATACCAAGATCCAAGGAAAACCAAAGCAGCTAATGTCAACTACCAGTTTACCTCAGGTCAGACCACAACTATTGAAATGTGGGGAAGCAAGTACTACTCACCAACCAGTTCTTACATCAGCATTGAAACATCAACATTCCACCCCCAAGTAAGCTAATAAGTATTTTTAGTATTTTTTTTTTTTAAGTCCTGTTTGCTTAATGTTGATCTGCTTTATTGTGTTGTTTGGCCTGATTGCAACATTTTCTTAGAAAACTGAATTTCATTCATCATTATCCATATCACTGTAACTGTAATCAGTCAGCATTTATCATCCACATTAATACCACTCATTTTTAGTAATGACCATTCTCACTATACAAATCAACCTAATTAGTAATTATCAGGTTTTTATTTATTCATATTACCTTATTCTAAGCTCCTGAATGAATCTCTCTTCTTGTTTTTTTTTTCTAGGTTAATGAATACATGGTTTTTCATGTGACCACAAGCCATTATGTGGCCAGAATATTTTACCAGGTTCGTACACTTCAGTCATTCAGATGCCATGGTAGATTATATGGTATATTAGTGCTATCTCCATTGATATATGTCTAGTTTTCATCTCTTAACATAATTTATGTCACCAAGCCCGAGTCCTTTCCTCTGAAGTTATAAATTGTTTTCACCGTTTTAAATCAGTATCTTAGTTATATCCTGTATCCCTTAGATTGTGTTTATCAGCATAAGTCATTATGTGAAATGCTCAATTGGTCATCAGGCTTTAACATTTGACACCTGGATGCAAAATTCCTGTAAATCCCATTGGTGAAATTTTATAGGAAAACACAAAAATTCATACAGTTTGTACTACATGTTAAGTGTTTATATTAAATGATTGGTAATAAATTTTCAACAGTAATGTTTTAGTGGTGCTGACTTTAACTGCAAAAGTCTGAAATTTTAGCATGTTATGGAGAAGGGGAAATTAATGATATGAAATGCTGAAGAATCAATTTTGAACTAAAAAATCAGTTACGGTAGTGTTGCAGTAAGACGCTGGGTTGTTTCCACCATTTTAAATGGGTGTTTACACCATATCCTGTAGATTGTGTCTCAGAGCAACATTGTCATTGGTGACGAGTTGGAGATGACGTCGAGACAGAAGACATTTTCCATTGGCTTGTCCCGTGACATGGTGCCCACAGCTCGCATCATTGTCTACTACATCAGAGAGCCAGAAGAAATAGTTTCAGATGTGCTCAGCTTCTTTGTCAATGGAACACGTCAGAATCAGGTTGGTGTTTGTCACTTAGCATGGATCGCTTTACAAATGTAACTTTTCAGACTTTGGTTACAAGCTCAGGCTGTATTTGTTTTTGTATGATACTCCTATTTTCTAGTTCTGCCTCTCCCATTGCAGGCATTGCATATTTTTGAGTGGTTGGGCTGAATGATGCCTGAATCATTTGACAGAGTAGTTGATGAATTTGTGGTTGGTTAAGTGATTGATTGAACAAGGAGACCCTGACAGAAAGAGTAAGAAACATAGTAAGAAATAAAGAGAGGAAGAGGAACAGAAAAAGAGAGATTGAAAAAGAGAAAGAGAGAGACAAACAGCAATTCCATTTACATCATGAGCTAGGAATAAGAGTATGGTCTGATTTTAATATTTTATCCTTCATGTTGGTGTACATCACATTGTGTCAGTTTCTATTTTGTATTTTGACTGTGTATGTCTCATCATCTGCCACACCTGGAGTTATATTTTGTGCATTTGTTGTTCATTAATCTAGTCTAGTAAAATTGATCTGAATATGATTGATGGGTAGGTGGGTGGATGGACTGATGGACAATTATAGGTGGGCAGATGAGTGAAGAGACAAACACATGGACTGGTGTATACCTGGATTACAGTATTTTCCAGATAATCTTAGATTGTCCATATGCTAGTCTGGAGCTAGTCTGACTTCCTGTTACACCAAACCTTTGTAAAGAAAAGTTCCACATGGAAGAGGTTGTTTATTTTATGCAGTATTACCTCACAAACCAATTTATGGAGACCAGTCCATAAGTTGTAAGTTTTGAATTCATGAGTAAATTGATAGATCATAAAGAACTCAGATCAGACCATTGCGATGAGTTTGGAAGGGGTTTTTTTGTGTGTACATGAGGTTTGAGGTTGTTGGACTTCATTGTATTTGCTAACCTAGTGAGGAAAGATGCATCTGGCCATGTCCCGTAGCTTGAACACCTCAAATAGAATTTTAGTATACATTCCCTGAATGTTTGCAGGTGAGGCTGGGCATCAACCGAGGCAAAGACTTCAGTCGAGACACAGTTGAGTTCAATGCTGAGGCTGACCCTGGCTCTTATGTGGCATTCAGTGGCATATTGCTGGATCTTTACAGTCGGGGACTCAGTGATGGGATCACAGAGAATAAGGTGGGTGTCACTGCTCTCCTTTCCCTGGTTTCTCCTCGAAATTCACCCTGAGGGCATTTTACATGGAAATAACATAAAAAGAGCGTGAATAATGTTAGATATTATCAAGGGGTGCCTGTGCAAATAATGTATCATTGTATGAATTATGTAAGAGAAATAAGGTCTTTGCGCAGGCACCCCTCATTATGCATAGCTGTCTCTTACTTACATGCAGAATGCACAAAGCAGTTTCTGTTTTTATTAATAATGTTGTGATTTACAAAGGAGGTTACAGTTAAATAAAGTTAACTGCTTGTGATGTGATCGTTCTGTTTTTATTAATAATGTTGTGATTTACAAAGGAGGTTACAGTTAAGTAAAGTTAACTGCTTGTGATGTGATGTATGGATCCTGTCTTAAATGTTAGTCTTAAAGTTCCATTCTGATGTAATTTATGTCTCAACCTACTGGTACTCTTGATGTAATTTATGTCTCAGCCTATTGGTATTCTTCTGTTTGCCATGTTTCCTTCACCCTCTCAGTCTGCCATTTACCCATTTGTTAGTCTAGTTCCCACAAGATGTGTGTATGAAGTGAGGAAGTAGTTATCATACACAGAGCAGAACAGTATTCTGAGAAACTTTCTGCAGTGAAAATGCACATCTACTACTTTTTCTTTCTGTGATATGTTTTCAGAATGAGGAAATAATGTTGTAAGCACTATGAAAGTTTTTAAACACTCTCTCCACTCCCTCCCCCACCCCATGTCAGTCTTCCTCACATTTGGTCCAAGGATGAGTGATTCAGAAAACTTATATGATAAAGAGGCAATACAAAGCTTCAGGGAAGTTTGGAATATAGAATGTTTTTTGGGGCTTTTTCAGTAGCCACCATCTTGCCTCTTGGGATAATTTCAGGCCTAATGCAGTGGTATTCCTGTTGACATATTCACATATTTTTTGCCTTTTTCTGACAGTTGATTGATGAACTTCTGACTTTTGATGAACCTGCTAACCACACCTATAAGCACTTGTGGAGAACCAGTGACACTGAGTACGAGTACAAGTTTTTTAATGGCTACGACTCTGGTATAGATGGCAACACTACCTTTCTGGTGAGTTATGTAGACTCTCTCCCCCTCCCCACCCACTACACCTCCAACTGTCTCCATCATTTTTCTCTCCCATTGACATTACATGTTGGAAGCACAAACAACTTTCACTTGTAATCATCAACATAAGATGCACTGAAGTTGCTATATTTCATTATTTAAATTGGTTTAGTTGAAATTACCTGATTAAAGTATTTAGACTTTCTTCATATAAATAAAAGTTATTTGGAGTAGGATATTGAAAGGTTTTCTTAAAGTTAAAAGCAACAATTCAGATTCGTCCACTAACATTTTCATCCAATTTCGATGAAGGCTTTTAGTTTTGATTCATTCAGATTTACCATCATTCACACCATCAGAATCATTTCCATGCATTGTTAAAGTTTATTTACTTTTCTATGACAGGGTGCTGGACTGTTAATACTGACAGATGCTGATGTTACTCGGTTGCCGAGTAAGTCTATTTAGTGCAGGATAGAGTTTTTGTATCAGGATACTATAATAGCGGGACAGATTTTACTGATGCAAGTTATTTATCCTCAAATGAGAAGAAGAGAAAAATAAATTTTCTGGTCTCCACACAAAACCAATGTCCACTTGCATGTTGGAGAGATGGATGAAAATGCTTACAAAATGAAAGTGCATTTCCATATGAATTGAGGGTTAAGATGAGGGTGCAAAGAAAAAAAGTCCTGAAAATGCACTTCAGTCAAGATGCTCCCTTAGTGAAATTTTGTTACATGGTTAACAGTAGTGCTATGAAAGCACAGCACGTTTTGACCATGAGTATGTGAATTAGGATTGAGTCAAGTGGTAAGTGGGTTCCTGATCAGTCCACATTGTTGCCTAAATCCATAGCTTCTTGGAAAGAAAATCAGTAGGTTTCTGTTTACATTATAACAGGAAAGCACTCCAAAGAGTAAGATTTCTATAAAAATAAGTCTCACTTTCTTACAAGAATAGTGTTTTCATGAGTGGAATAGTTGCTTTTTCATTTTCTATGCATATTGTTGTACCCATGTTCTCTCTACAGATCAAGACTCCTGTGACCCTCGGGTCGGCCAGTACCCATGTTTTTCTGGCATTGAAACAGAGTGTTTCACAGCTGAGGAGCACTGTAATGGCGTGTTTGATGGCTGTCCCAATGATGGTGCTGATGAATGGGGATGTGAGTAAAATTACTGTTAGTTTTGTCATCAGTGTTATGAATACTGGTTGAAAAGTAGAGGCCACCATAAACTTAATATTTAAATAGTGGTTTTAGGTAAAGAGTGGATTAAGATACATGATGAAGTATTTTGATGAGGTAAAGCAGTGAATGGAGCAGTATGGTCAAATGATTATGGCATTGGATTCAAAATCAAAAGATAATAGATTCAAGTTCCAGCCAGTCATGTTCTAAGGAGTCTTTTTTATATGATTTTTCCATTTCATACAGGTGATTATGAAGACACACAGGAAAAACACAAGTCGGCCATGGACAGGGTCAGCAGGGTCATGCGTTTCTATGACAACAGCTCATGGGCTTGGCAGGAAATATTTGTTAAGTGAGCAGGGCAACTTTCTCTCAATGTATAATAATGTATGACTTTGGGACTGTTGGGGAGAGGGGATGGATGTTGACATATATACAGTCAACTGCTTAAAAAGGATTTTGATTGCAAGATCCACAGAATCTCATTTTTTGAGACAACAAAATTCTGTAGTTTCTGCACACAAATTGCTAGATATTTGCAGCTCCTTTCTATTCCAACTTTTTTTGGATTGCCATGAAGCAAGGGTATACTTAAACTCTATAATGAACTCATTAGCAATGACATAATGAACTCAGTGATACAGTGAACTCATTATCTATGAGATTTGTCATTGTATTAATCAGGCTCTGCCAAGAAGGGTCTGACTATAAATGCAGTAACAAAAGTTTATTAACTAGTTGAGTGGTGGCAACTTATCAGTGACTTGTAATTTTCCATTCATGATTGTACTGTGCATATTTCTTACCTTTTCAAACCAGATGGCCGGGTAGATTTCAGAGTGGATGTACCAAAATATTCACTGTCGTGTGTGTGCATGTGCTTCTGTCCATCTATATGTGTACCATTAAGGGAGTGTGTGTGTGTGTTTTTATTGGGGTTTTTTTTTTGGGGGGGGGGGGNGGGGGGGGGGGGAGGGGGCAGGGATGTAAGTGAGAAAGTTCAGATGAAGAACAAATATGTACTGGGCAAGTGTGAGTGTTTGCATTGTGTGCACAAGTTAGTTAGAAAAGCATGATAAAGCAAAGTGAGCTGGAGAGACAGGATAAGCGCACATAGCATCTTTTTGAAGTGTTTTCTAACTTATATGTATTCTTATTTTGTATATGTTCTGTTCATATGTTGGAATTGGCCACAGCAGGATGCAATAGGCCTTGAATTGAATTGTACTGTGCATTTTCCTTATTTTTACAGACCAGATGGTCGGGTAGATTTCAGAGTTGATGTACCAAAGTATCCACTGTCTTGGATGGTCAATGGCATTTCCATCAGTAGGGAGCTAGGACTGGGTATTATGCAACAGCCTGTTAGGGTAAGTACTGTAGTAGTCAGGCGTTTATATGAATGGAAAGATCTTTTAGACACGAGAAGCTGACGATTGAATCATAACCTATAAGCTGTGGTACAAATACTTTACAAATGTTTACATTACTGCTTGGATTAACTCAAATACTTTTTCATCTTTACTTCACTCAACTATGAGACTACCAAATGCATGGAAGAAGATATAACAGTACTCACAGCCTGGGTACAGTAACAGTGTACCTTCATTTTTTTTCCAAATTCATATCTTACATGATTTCAATGTGTTTTTACACATTCATATTGTGATAAAATTTTAAAGCTACACGGTAAATTGTTTCATGCCTGCATAAACTCTGAGTTTGGGTCTGGTATGGCCATGCATCAAGAAATTAATTTTTTTTTAATTTTTAAAAATTTTTTTTGGGGAAAAAAAAAACTTTTTACCTTTTCCCACACAGTTTGAAAAAATTGCCAGATATAGGATTTTTGCATCATGTCCGTGATTTTATTAACATCATAGCCTTCTTTGGCATATTCTCAGCCGCTTTGTTACCCAGTTCAGGTGCTGTGATCTAAGAACTTTTTGAAACAACAGTCTCTGCCATGTTACAATACAAGAGACAAAGTTATTCAATCGTTTCTCTCTCAGTATTAGTTCAAATTCCTATTTATCTTGGCTTCTGCTCCCCACAGCATGATGCAATGAGATACATGTACATTCAAGTGGAGCATCCTAAATACATCCGATGGGGGGAACAGATAGGTGTGAGGGTCACAGTGTTCAACTACTGGTATGAGGATGATTACATGGAGGTGAGTATCAAAGATCACTTGTAGACAGTGCTTACATTAATGCCACAGAGTGCTGGAGTTTTACATTAAAAGACCATGCAGTAAGATGTTGATATTAAGTGTAGGATGTTGATATTAAGTATCCTGTCACTATGTATATCTCCTTACTATGTATACATTCCTAATGCAATGAAATTTTCTCTTCTTTACTTTTGTAAAATAAACCTCGATACAATGTATACTTATAACATAATCTCACTGGCATTTAAACTTGAATGGTCTCGCTAAGTACCTTCTTCAAGAAATCGACCTTGGTATAAGATATAAACAGACTGGAGACAGTACATGATCATAAGCATTCGGCTTGGTGCCACTTACCTGTGCCAATCAGTCTGATTTCACATTTCACTCGAGGGGATTGGTGATGGCAGGAGAGAATCATGATACTGGGCAGTGGACTCACTTATATCACATGATGCATTGGAGGTAACAACATCCACTGTATTGACCACAGACCGGGTGTATTTTCAAACGCCTGCCAGTATCTTTTTAGCATGTAGACACAAGATAACTGGACAGACACATAAGCATCCCAAACAGGCATCCTCCAAATCTATTCCTGTCTTTCAGCGTACAAACATCCCTGAAATTGGTCCCATTTCGCTAACAATATGAATTTTATTACTACATATACCTCGTTACTTAGTGGAAATTGTACATGCACCATAATATCAAGGTCCTCCTGTATATCCACATTTCTAACTGTTTTAGTAAAGCACACACCAATGTTTTTTGCACTAGTCTTTTGAGGGTAAGCCTTTGGTTTTAAAATAATACAAATACCTACCTTATTTATTAAGATATCAACACCAGATCCAGATCATCAGATGCGCTAGGTTTCAGATCATAGGTCTGTACCAACAGCTCTGTATTGTATAGATGTACGGTCTTTAACTTAAAAAAACCTGAGAGTGATCTTGCCAGTACGTGTCAAGCTCTAAGCTGTTACAGCCATCTCAACACACTGTAGTGCAGGTTAGCTCCAACTTCAGTTAATAACATTTTTTAACATACGATTATTTAAAATGTAAAAGTCACTGGATAATTGCAATTCCTTTTAATTGTAATGCTGACTTCAGTTAGAGTAAGTGGAAAGAGAAGCAGCATCACAAACACTTTTGGTTTTTCCACCTTCTTTCTAAAGCGCTCAGAACGTGGATAAAGAACAGAGGCTTGATACTATATAGAATTAAACTGCAGTCTGTTATAGTGATTTCTACCTTCTGTTCTTCAGGTCCTGATTACAATGCATGCTGGAGATGACATGCAGTTTGTCACAGTGGGAGATATGGGCTATGTTACATCATATGCACCCACCACTCACAAGGGAGATCATCAGACCATTGTCTTCGTAAGTTCCATACCATTAGAAAAATTTTGAAGAAAATTTGTTTCATAGACAGTAATATTAATAATGAACATAGACACCTGACCACATAGCAGTGAAGTGACGCTATATACCATATTCTCTCCAATTGTCATACCCTCTCATATAAATGC